>JXSR01S000270.1:4257-38756 GCA_000969725.1 Ophiothrix spiculata
AAAGTTTTAAACTCGATTTTGTAAACAAACTTTAAACTTGATTTTCTCAGAACTATAGTTTTTTGAATCAGCCCGGTGCCTTTTGCCGATTTGGATGTAACTTTGCAACCGAATATCCAATTACCAAAAGTAAGGTGTCATTCTAAAGCTTAAAATCTCAGCTTTTAGATGAGACCAAAAAATCAATTTTAATTTTGGGACCCTTAAGATACCTTTCGATATCACAGGTCACATTTGAAAGAAATTTTTAATATTAAGAGTTGGGGTTTAAGTCATGGTAGCACTAGCCTCTCACCCCTGCGACTTGGGTTTAATCCCCGTTGTCAACATGTGCCTTATATGAGTTTGGCTGATGAGATAGGCACCTAATCATGCAGCTTTTCTCCAGGCGCTCCAGTTTCCTCCTGCATCTAAATATCAATCCCTACACTATCTGCATCTTATCCACATCCCTTAATTACTTGGAATGAAAAACAAAATTCCCCCAGATGTTTTAACTATTTGATAAAAAAATTGCCAAAACAATAAATCTTGCTCAGTCGGCCTGTAAAACATTTCTTTTTCAGTCAATTGATTTAATACGTTTATGAAGATTTGATTCATTCAGGTATTCAAACATTAGAAGGTTGTATAAATCAATTCATCTGGACTTACTTGTTTTGAATGAAATGTCATCACTCAAAACAAGTACTGTAAAGCACTTTAATTTCGAGGGTACTTTATTTCGCGAATTGTCAAAATGGAACATTTTCGCAAGGATTAAATTTCGCGAATTTGAAATTTTATTATTGTAATACATATCTTAACATAATTTCGTGAGGGATTTAATTTCTCGAATTTAATGTCCTCACGAAATTCGTGAAATTAAATACCTCGCGAAATTAAGTACGTTTACAGTATTGTATAAGCTACCTTCATGATATTAATGACCGAGTGAGGCTAGGGTCAAAGTTGTTTCAGCTGCGAGTTTGGTACAGAATATGCTAATCAAGCACCTCATTGCATTAATTTGATTTTTAGAGGTGAAGTTAGGGGAATCAAAGGATATTGATGGACATGGTGGAAATTGGAAGTTTAGCTAAATTAGATGAAATTGAGAAAATTAGGAACATTTTGAGGATTTTAATAGTAAATAAAAAGAATTAATTGGAATGGGAATTATAAAAACAAAAAACAAATTTAACCCTAACTCTCCTCCAGGGTTGTCACCAGGCAACTTTTAGTGCCGGGTAAAATTTGTGTGAAATTGTAAGATAATAGAAATTTTGATAATAATTGTTCAACTTTTCATTGATTCTGTAACTTTTGAGCCTTGAGTGCCGGGTATTTTGACTCAAAATCAACCTGAGAGCCGGGTGAAAATTGGAGTGCCGGGTGCTCCCGCCCGCCACCGCCCGGTGTAGTGACAACCCTGCTCTCCTCAGTCCAACAAAATCCAACAAGCAAAAATCATGAAATTCGTCTAAGTCCAAATACGTCATAGACGGGGGTTACAGATGGGCACGAAAGTGCTGCCATGGCAGGCCATACTCTGTGGCTTGTCATAGCTGGATATTGTACCGGGATGCGAGAGGTTGGGGGTTCCAATCCCAGGGGAAACGGGAAATTTTTTCATGACGTACTCAAGACTTGGATAGTTTTTTAGCGTTTGGGAGTTAGGGGTTATGAAGGTGTATAAATAGGCAGCAGACATGGGCACGAAAGTGCTGCCATGGCAAGCCATACTCAGTGGCTTGCCATAGCTGGACATTAGACCGGGATGCAAGAGTTTGGGGTTCAAATTAGATCTTGACACATAATCAGTGTTTGCAGTATAAAAGATGTGCATAATACTGAATTTGATTTCTCTTTCATCTGGAAATGATGGTTTATTGTTAATTGAGAGAATTCCATGAGTGTCATAGGTAACCCTTTGTCACAAAGGTTTTCTCAATGATCATTGGTCTGATGAACTGATCCAGAAATTTTGGAAGATTTTACCAAGAATTATTTAAAGGATGTATTACTTATCACTAAAGTATGTAATGGTCTTCATGATTTGGAGCGGGTTGGTGCAGTGGAAGTTTCCTCGCCTTGCACCAACAAGCTTTATGTGCATTTGGTTTTCAGTCCATGCTCACTTCTGCAAGTTTTTCTCTAGGTATTCCGGTCTTCTTCCTGCATTCAAAAACTGAATTTTAAAAACATCTTGGAGCTAACTTGGTACCATAAACCTAAACGAAATGATTGGTTTATGACTTCTCTTTTTGGTTAAACTCATTTAAAATCAAGAAAAGACCAATATCATCTGATTGTTCCGTATGACATTTCAACTGGTTTGTATGACATCTTTATTTACCCAGCTATGTAGAAATTCACTAAACCATGGCAATTAATTGTTTTTTCAGGGCTTTCAATTGGGCTCTTTCAATGGAAGGCAAGGTACCACCAAAGGAAGGTCTTCAGCATCCTGATCTACCAGGCAAGTTATCAATCAATTATTAAACCAAACGATCAATCAATCAATCAAAAAACGCTAACAAACTGAGGTCGGTATTATAAGAAATGTTTACTGGTGCTCAAAAGCTCCAATCCTTGACAAACAGTCCATATGCCCTCTCAGTTCATTCAAGAGTCTAGTGGTTTTAGAATCATGTTAATGCAAACTGTGCAGTATTAACTTCACATCAAACACATTTGGTTAAAGCTGCATGTTGCATTCACCAATTGATAGAAATCAATATACTCTAATATTTGTGAAATTAAGTAATATTGGAATCTGCTTCTACAACACACTTATGTTGTAATACCCGTCCTTGTCACCTAGCACAGCAAGACGCATCGAAACGATACAAGACTCTTGAGGCCAACTCAATTTGGTGTTTACAAAGGTTGGGATTTTTGGTCTACAGGTGATAGGTTTTTTTAATCACATTTTATCAGTGCAGTGCTTCAGATGTAAAAGATTCTTTGTTAGTACTTTTTTATCATGTACAGTCGGCGTTTCTGATTGTTAAAATAAGCCATCAATTTTTGAAGTAATAAGTAACATCTTCAGTAAATTGCAGCATTAGTGCTAAAATGTTTCAAATTGTAGTTTTTCACTCTCAGAGCATTCATAATTGTACAACAAATGTGGTGTATAACTCAGGCCTGTGAAATCTCCGCTTTTTAGCGGAAATCCGCTATTTTTATATCTCCTGCCGATTTTAATTTCCGCCTTTTTTTTTTTCGTATGATCGCTTTCCGCTAATTTTCCGCTATTTAGGCAGTGTTAACTGCCTGGTAAATGAGGCTAAGATTTGGTGTCGCCAACTTTGACCTGGTATTCTCATTGTACGTTCGCGAAGCTCATGCCTCATAGCTTCTGTACAAGGCTCTGTTTGGGAATCGTTATTACCACCATTTTTGTCTACGGTCAGCTATGTATGTCGTTAGCATGAGTGTGTGAATCTTTTTTTGTACTTTCTTTTTCGAATTGTGACATTAATATTTCTGGCAAGAATGTCTGTGCAACAAAAGTACAAGATAGTTAACAGTTCCAAGCTCGCAACATGACAAACCTAACGGTGTTATAACATTATAAATACATGGAAATGGACCTGGATTCATGTGATATTTGCAATTGACAACCATGATGATGAGTTATACGACATGCGGACCGTAAGTTTGGAACTCCGATTTTTTTCCGCTTTTTTTGGGAAGCCTCACTCACAGGCCTGATAACTGATATAGAAGGGGGCGTGTAACTGAAATGGAGGGAGGGGAGCACCAATACAGTCAATTTATCTTTTGTTTTTATTATTTCAAGGTTCATGGGATTTAGTTACTTTATATCTAAAGAAACATGCTGACGATGCTGTTGACCAAATGGCAAAATGTTATCATCTTTGCATCATATGTGTTTTATTTAATCTAGAGGGTACAGGAGAATTCTTAGATGCATGGCTTGTGTTAGTGGAGAAGATGGTGAACCCTGAAGCGGTGCTGGAATCGCCTCATAGCCTACCAGCAAAAGCTACCAACTCACCGAGCTTCACTCCATTTAGTCCAGCACAGTTCCTCATCAACACTCATAAGGTAATTGTAAAGTCATCTGAAAAAAACCTTTTCATTCTGGGCGGGACCAAATCGCACCTTGCGTGAACAACAAACCAATCAAATCGATCATCAAGTTACACAGCAACAGAACAGACAAATCACGCGAGCTCACGAGTATCGCGTGAGAACTTTGCGTTTGAACTTTAACCTCGGCGCACCAGACGCGTAAAAATGAAAAGGTTTTCTTCACGCGACTCTAGTGTTCCTATTTTTGGATGTGTATAATTTACTTTAAGTAATTGACCTTGACCTCTGAAATGCATTGTGCAAGGTTTTGACCTTACCTTGTTTTCTCTTGATATGAAAAAGAAAGTATACAACCCTGGGGATGAGGCTGTTATGTAAATAAAAAGAAATGGAAAATAGGTTTACCAATTCATTTTGCATTTTGTGCTATATCTCCGAAACTATAAAAAGAATTTGGAGGTGAAATTTTGGATTCATAATCAGAAAAATATGGGCTTTCATTTGGCACCAAAAAATATATTACTTCCGGTTGAGCCCTGGGGGATGAGAATGTTATGTGATCTGAACCTACACCTTTAAATAATAAGTTAATCACAATTTTGGATTTTTGTTTACTTACCTTACCATGTTCCAATCAATTCCAACAAAATTTACATACAGATTGGTGTTTTCATAGTATACAATATTCATCACTCTGTGATAACCTATTGGCATTCTTTACATAACTACGTAATGGTTAGCTTTAAAGTGTATAGACTGTATCAAGACATCGAGTGATTCATAGTGAACGCGCCATAAGTTGATAATATCTAGAAAATAATACATTTTTACCAACAACTTACTGATGATAGAATTTTGATTTTATTTATATAATATATGTTTTTTGGATGGAAAATAAAACATGATTATTATGTATTCATGATGGTGTTCAGTAATGTGGCGAAGCTCTGTCATATCTATGTTAAATCCCAAAACACCTGGCACCCGTAGAACAAGATATACAATGAAGCTAACACTGAAAGTTGCCAGTTTTATTTCGTAAAAAAAAATCCACAGTTTTGGACAGCAGTCAGAAATAGATCTGTAAATTTCTACTGTGGTTGACGTTGAAGGTATCAATTGTGTGATGTGTAAAAAGCAGACTTACATGTGATGACTCGCACCGAAAAGGGGGACTTTTCGACAGAACACTTTTCAAGATACAGGTGAAAATAGGCAGCACAAATAATAAAGAAAATAATAAGAATTTCCCGAAGATTTTCTGTTGTAAAATTTGATCGCATTGATCAATTTCAACAAGTAAGGTGTCATTTTAAAGCTTAGAAAATGTTGCAACAGATGAAATGAACAAATCAAAATTGATAACATCTTTAAAGTCCCCCCTTTCGGGGTAAGCCATCACATATAACAGGTATGTTCCAAATTTTTTTGTAATAAACACCAGTGAATCATCTTTGCTATTATACTACAGGCTGCCTTCAATGCCATCTTGAATCTATGGGAATGCAAGCCTCTGAAAGTGTACGGCAACAGAATGTCAGAGAGCATCTTGGCCATCTTGTGTCATATCTTACGAGGTGAATCGGTCGTCAAGGAGAGGCTGGAGAAGGAAAAGAACGATGCGGCGGAGAACACGGCATCCGGTTCGGGAGCGGGAGTTTCATCAGGCTTGGCATCGGGGTCGGTGATAGGTGGCTCCAGATTCCCAGGCGACTCTGTATTATTTGGTTCGGGATTGTTGAGTAGGAGCATGTCCAGGCCAACTCCAAATGAGGAACATGTGCAGCAGGTAAGGATAGTTTTTCAATTCAAATTTATTTATTTCCATCTAGCACATTATTTAAAAATACGGTGGAAAAAAAGGTGCAATTCATGATTCTGGTTGACAAAAACCTCACCTCTTTACTAGCTATTTAAAAGAAGAGTACAACATAAATATATACTGACAATTTCACTTGATTCTGATCGTTTGTTTCCCAGTTACAAGCTTTTCAGCATTTTGAAAATCCCCATATGCTACTGTGTTGTTATTACTGTCGGGCCTGACAATAATTATACTAGAGGATATTTTTGCAGGTTTTTGACAAAATTGTGCGGTTTTGTATAAAAGCATGAAAATTGGCATGAATGTAGAGAATTTTATACTGAATCATTCTAGAATGGGAGCCATTTTTGCATTTTTCAAATATGGCGGCCATCTTGAAAATTCAAAATGGCCGCCATTATCACCTATTGAAAATACAAAAATCAACATTTCATCATTTTGGCAGCATTACCATACATGGTTTGAGTTAGAAATGACAAACACTAATCACAAATGCCTTAATCAAACATATTTCACTTATTTTGAAAATCCAAGATGGCTGCCAGATTCAAAATGGCCGCCAATTGACATATTGTCAGCATTCAAATCAGGCATTATTCACAACATGGGAAGGTTTATGGAGTTATGTACTTTAATATATTTTTAATTCATCATTATTTAGGCCATAAAGGTGTCTGCTATTGAATTATTCAATTTTACACAGTTACATCTAGAGGACGTGATTCAAAATGGCTGCCATAGTTACCCTATTTAAGTATTTAACTGGTTTTGAAATTAATACAACTGACTAGCCTATTTCGTTTTGCGCAGGAAGTACGATTTTTGTTTGCTTGATAATATACCACTTTTCTGCTCAGTGAAATGCAAGTGCTATTGTAAAAATAATAAGAGAGCTGTCAAACCAGGCAGAACAACAGATTCTAGGAAATTGACCAATTACCATATTGTTTCTATTTTAATCGTCCATTCTCTATTAAATGCCCACCCCAAAAAATTCCAAAGGGAAGTGTTAAAAACATTCAATTTTTGTAGCATTTTCGTATATCATTAAGCTTTAACCAACAATCGCTAGTAACAGGAAACAGTACCAATGAGGTCGCAATCCCGGAAATGATGAAAAATTGTCAGTACTTCAGGGTTATCGGGGGCCATATAACAGTAATTTGCCGTAATTGTTAAGCTTACTTAGCGATTTTATGCAAATTTTGATGTTGAAAATCGGTCTCTGATAATCGCCCACCCTTCATGAAATGGCCCCGCCCATGGGCGATTATTAGGAACAATACGGTATTGGTTTTGAATTCATGCCTTCACTCTCTTTCTACTGCTTTCCATCAATCTAGCTGATAGATATGGGCTTCCTTAGAGCGCATGCTATTGAAGCACTGCAGCAGACTGGCACACTAGAACAAGCGGCAGAATGGGCTCTAACTCACCCGCCTAGGATATCACAGGACTTTGGTATTGGTCTGACGGAAGAAGAGGAGATGATGAGAGCTATTGCCATGTCACTTGGGGAATCATTACAACCAACAGCCGATGAACAGGTGAGAGATGAGATGACTTGCATTAGTGTTCCCGCTAAGGTTCTTAGTCGTGAGATTGGCGCAGAAGCTCAAAAATTGGCGTACATGATTTCCAAACAAAATAAGACAAAAATAGAGTTTTGGTTTTGCACGATGTTCATTTATTCAATATATACCTACAATTCTAAGCTCAGTTTGAGGTTGTCTATCCATGACATGTATAAATGTTTTGATGTCGTCATTTGGCACAAACCAAAATCCTTACATCATTTCACAAAACGAAAATCCTTAGCGGGAATACTGATTTGCGTTGAATGGAAGGATGGCTTGGAAGGAAAATTAGTCTGTTATAGCCACCACATTAAATTGTGAGAACCAATGTCAATTACGATCTCTATATTAATTTCAGTATAACATTTTATTTTAAGGTGATATGTAACTTTGGAGATATTATTTACAGAGAGTATTGTTGATACTATTGGTATCTCAGTGAAGTTAATACCTGGTTTATAGGCCAAGGATGAACTCCCATCATAGCATGGAAAACTCCCTAGACATGTGCATAACACACAGTTTGATTATCAAATATGTGGGACATGAGATCCACAGTAAGTCAGCTGGGAAGATTTGCTCATTTCTTCTTCCAGTGTTTCTCTTGTGGTAAAGTAAACTGGTCAGACATTTCCAGCAGATTTCATTGGGACTGTTCTAGTCTCATCTGGAGTCTGTGATGTTTGGCTGTCAAGTTCCTGAGAGTTGGTCCTGTGTTATTATATAAACTTAGACCTTAGATTTGGAACTGACATGCAGAATAGAAAAAATAAATACAAAAAAAAAATATGTGGGACATGATGTGCTGAGTATAAAGTCGTTTTTATTTTCAAAGACTTTTTGTCAGGAATATTTGATAAGGGAAAACTCAACTTACGTTGACTGGCCAGAGTCGCCGGTTGAGTTTAGAAGCAGTCCCTAAAAGCCCACCTCTTCCATTACTTGAAATTAACACTGGCAGAGAATTTTTTAGTTCGAATCTTTTGGTAATCTTTACTCCATCTGAAAGTGTATGCTTTTATAATTGTCAAATTTAAAAGCATGAAACACCTATTTTCATGTTTCATAGGAGATTAGTAAAGAGTTTTGCAATACTTATTTGCTATCTGCTACAGACTTTTGCAAACAAATATGCACAGTAGAGATTTCCAAAGTTTGATGTGAATTCATAAGATTACTTTTCTCTTGGATTGATGATAACAGGCCAAGGAAGAAGAGAAGAAAAAGAAAGAGGAAGAAGAAAGGAAGAAAAAAGAAGAGGAAGAGAGGCTAAAAGAAGCCGCTGCCAAGGAGCGCATCCCAGAGGAACCACCTCTAGAGAAACAAGTGTTGGATGGTTTTGTCGATAGCATGTTACCTGGTTGCCTCAAGTTATTAGATGACATTCCAGATACTGTATATAGGTAAGTGATCAGTTGGAAGTCAGTGACTGTCTTTTGAAAAATGCCAGGCGAGCTGCAAATCACTCTCCTCCAGATTTTTAGGTGAGCTGTGGGAGAGTGATTTGACATAATTTGCATGGAATTGTATCATTCATATTCTACCTTGCAATTGTTTATGCCAATGGTGGGTGAGTGATAAATAGCACTCCTCAGCTTCTTTTAAGGAGAGTGATGGCAAGTTATCAACTAAAAATTAAAACCATATTAAACCATGCATTTCTAGAAGAGGAGTTACATGCTGAACACAGCGATGACCTTGAATTTTGACGAAAACCCCATGATTTTGACCCAGGGGGCCAAAATACTTTTTACTAGATAAGTATTTTGGCCCTAGAGCCCAAATTGTAGACGTATGCCTAAAAATGAACATTACCACCGGGTTCCATAATGTCAATATTCTTCTAGAAATGTATACTTTCACTGGATTTTTTTTTCTTTTCACTTGAGTTACGAACAGAAACATTTCCAAAAATGATCGGATGACTACAACCTGAAGTTTCTAGATGACATTCAGTGTATAGGAAATAGTCAATTGGAGATATTTAATCATATAAAAATATGAAGATTTTTTTCAATATACATTTCAATTGTTGTGTGTGAATTGATATGATGATGATGATGATAGTAGCCACTATATAGCCAGGTCATTACCATCGTTAATATTGTAATTGCCGTCTCATGTGGCTTATAGTAAAGACTGGTCTATAGGAAGCAGCATATCACATTGCTTGTATGCTGTGTCCAAAAACCTGTAACAGTAAACTTTATTAAGGTTGTGTTTTTTATCAAATTTAAATGACTATAAAGCCTTTTGAATACATTTTTCTGTAACCTAAGTTGTGTTGCCAGTCATTTTTATAAGACATACTCCTGTCAGTATCTAGTAGCACTAGTATCTAGGTATCTAGTATCTTATACAAGCATTTCATGCCTCGAAAACATCCAACAGATAAATCCATACATAATATTCAGACCATCCAAAAACTGTTCAAAAATCTTGTATATGGTATATCACTTTAACTTTTATTTGTTTGATAGCCAAAATATGCATTTTTTGGCCCTACACGCCAAAAATGCATATTTTGGCCCTAGAGCCCAAATTGTAGACTATTGCCAAAAATCAACATTACCATCTGGTTCCATAATGTCAATATACTTCTAGAAATGTATATTTTCACTAGATTTGATTTTTCTTTTCTTGAGTTACGGAACAGAAACACTTCAAAAAATGATGGGTTGACTACAACCTTAAGTTTGTAGATGACATTCTATGTATAGGAAATAGTCAATTGGAGATATTTAATCAGTACTCTGATATACTTTCTAGGGCTGGAGGCATTTACATTGTACAAAATCCTGAGCTTTGTTAAAATTGGAATATTATTGTGTTTTTTTTTTGTCGGCTATGTTTTAGCTTAACATTTAATCATTGTTCAAAGCTTTTTTCTTGGACCAAAAGATTACCTTTCAAGTGGATGACTGAAAATCTGCATGCAGTTTGCAGTGTTTTCTGTTCTCCGTGTCCGCAAACTCGAACAGTACCTGTTGATTCATTGGGGCCAAGAGGGATCAAAATACGGGAATTTAGCTTTCAATACTTCAGCAGTTGTCATTTTTTTGCTTCAGTTCTCTTTGCTGTTTCAAAAAAGCGATGGAATGAAAAGAAACAACTGAGATGTGAAACAACAATTTTTGGTAAAAGGTTCATTGGCAAGCATTGTTGTTCCCCTTGCAGTCGGCATACCCCAGGGCTGTCAGGATAAAAGGCGATGCAAGATCAAATAAACAGTACATAGGAAATATAGGCATCTGATCTGAAATATCTCTATGCCTTTCACTCCTGTTGCGCACACTAATAAAAATCTGCATGCAGTGTTTTCTGTTCTTCGTGTTGGAACACTTAAACAGTACATTTTGATTCATTGGGGCCTAGAGGGATCAAAATAAGGGAATTTAACTTTCAATACTTCAGCAGTTGTCATTGTTTGCTTCAGTTCTCTTTGCTGTTTCGAACGAAGCGATGGAGTAAAAAGAAAAGGATTTTTGGTGAAAAGGTCATTTATTTGAAAAGATATGTATGTACTTCAAATTAAATCTAAGTAACTAGGCTATTGAGTATCCATTATGTGATCTCTATCGAAATAAGGCCTTAAAAAATGTTTCTTTGTCCTCCGCGACTGACCCTAAAATGCCAACAATGTGGGTCGAACATGTAAAATATGAAAACTCATATGAAAACTTCAATGGAAAACGTAAAATTTATCAATATAAAGTCACATTTAGTAGTATAAAATGCATATTTCCCCTTAATAATGACCCACAATCTTTGATTAAGCCCTGCATTGCTTGGTATTCACGATAAAATCCATGGAATGACATCATTCTTCAAAATATATGTGAAGAGCAAAAAAAAAAAAAGATCAACTGACCGACCGACCCAAAATTCTAATTTTTCCACTGGAGGGCAAACAAACAATTTATTTTTTTGGCCTAATTGAGTCTTTATATTGTGTTCTTTTTCCGGCAGAATATGTGACTTACTGATTGTAGCCAACAACAGAAGTGGTGACAAATGGAGGGAGAGTATGCTGCAAATGCTCATAGCACAGGTAGGTCATCTAACCATACAAGTAACTGTGGGAATACTGAGAAATGTGGGGTTTGAAATACTGAGACTTGATGTAGCAGGTGTGAGCTTATTCACTGTTTAAAGCTAGTGTGTAGTGTGGTATTATAGCTTATGACTAGGCGTACGTTTAATTTCAAATGTAAATTTACATTGTATAAGCCTATTTTATGCTTGATATATATCATCAAACGTATGCTTGATTCAAATCTTTATGAAATGGGCCCCAGAAACCAGGCGAAATGCACAGTGTTGTGTCGGTACGACCAGATTTCATACCTAATCCATAATGTTGTAACTGACTTATCCATTTATTTCTTCAGGAAAGGGCGGGGAAAAACTGACATGTGTCCTCAAGCTTCTGTACCATTTCCATTCTGATATGTTTTTTTGAGCAAAAATCTTCATTACAAAGCTGCTGCTGAAACAAACCTTAAAGGGGCAATTCATGATTTTGGTATGACATAACCTCGCTTCGCTTCTTTTCTAGCTTAATAAAAAGAAGAGCATAACATAAATTTATACTGAAAATTTCACTTGATTCCAACGGTTCGTTTCCAAGTTACAAGCTTTTCAGCATTTTGAAAATCCTCATAGGTTACTGTGTTTTAATTACTGTTTGGGCCCGACAATAAATAGAAAATGACATGTTTTCTCACTTTTCTCAAAAATGCAAGCACATTTGAAAGAATGGTTTTTGGATCGTAACATATACCAGTTGAGGATTATCATAAGCTAAAAAACTCAGTTTTGATAGCAGTGACCTTGAGGATGAAAAGTGGATCATGAATTGCCCCTTTAAATTTCAGTGTTGCTAGAAGCCTCTTTAACTCAATTAGCATTACGAGAACTTTTTTCTGAAGGAGGTACTCAATATTTGGTGCCAAGATGTAAGAACCCTTAATCCAAATGTGATCCAGCTAGAACTTGTCTTTTCCTCCCGTAGATTGCTGAACACTGCATGCAACTGCTGCAATTGACATCAGTGCCACCATCTGAAGCCAAGGAGGCTGCCAATAAACTCAGCTCCAGTGAAAATGCCACCAAGCTAGCACCAAGGATACACCTGTTTTGTTTACTTTTTGAGGTATGTTTCCATCAACATACTGGAGGATATTATTATTATTACTTTATTTTGTAATTTTGTATGTTTTTACTAAGGAGACAAATATAAAAGATGAAAAAAAGTCCATACATGAAATCATTAGAAAATATTACACAATTTCAAGATGACAGGTGAATATAAAAGGAGGCCTTTCTCCTCTTGCTTCCCAAACCAGTGTTTCCCTTTGGCTTGTCACTGTTGAATCCTCTTTTGTTGCAATTAACTGCCCATCTTATCACACATCACAAAACGTACGAATAACGTACACTGGTTTGGTAATCAATACATACGTATTTCAATGACTGAAACAGTGTACGTTATTTTCGTACGTTTGGGCTCTATACGGTGATGTAGTTTAAGCATTTAGGTCACTTTTTTTTTTTGACCGCTTCATGGCCCAATTTTTTTCTCCCGATGTAAGAAAAAAAAATTAAAAAGCAAAAAATCTCCTGAAAACCTAAAAAAAAAAAAAGAAATGCGGTAAAATTCGAATTTTTAACCATATACGCGTGGGAAGCTGAGACAGAGTTCTTTTTTTTCTTTGGCCTTATCTTGATATTTTTTCCATGGTTCATTGGCTAGCATTGTTGTTCCCCTTGCAGTCGGCATACCCCAGGGCTGTCAGGATAAAAGGCGATGCAAGATCAAATATACAGTACACAGGAAATATAGGCATCTGATCTGAAATATCTCTATGCCTTTCGCTCCTGATGCGCACACTAATTAACCAGTTTAACGCATGAAGGAAAGATAGTTTGAATAAACCATTAAATAAACATGTTTTGTACTAATACTCTCTGTTTTGTCTTGCAGGAGATGAAGTCAGCCTGTGCTCAAGCAGTTGAATCGTCCACGTTGACAGATGTATTAGTAAGGCTGCTGGTAGCGTCACAGCAGTGCCTCGCAGTTGTCAAAGATGCACCTACACCAAAGTAAGTCTTACTGGAGGAAGAATTGAAAGTAATTGGATTAGCCTACCAGCCTGTATGTATTGTTACAATTTGGGTAGGTCTTTAGAAACAATTGCTGATTCCCCATTCACCTCTACGGAGAAAATGTCGGCTCTCGGAAATTTTAATTTATTCTAGCAAATTTCTCAAAATATTTTGGATTCCAAAATCATCATTTCACACATTTCCTTCTCGCTAAAAAAGAAAGAAAATGAAGGGATGCCCGGGTGAAGTTTTGATTGTGTTCACCCCGCACCCCGCACAAAGTCCCAATGCGAGTTATTTTTAGACCATTGTGCTGCGTATGACGTAGGACCTTTTGGTTATTGTCTTTTATTAATTGAACTCCTAGCCACACCCTAGCCAGGTCATTTCTGTATTCAATACATTGATAGACGCCTGGTGTGGCTTAGATCAAAGACTGGTTTATAGGAAGCAGTATACCACATTGCTTGTATGCTGTGTCCAAAAACCTGTTACAAAACTCATACGATTGCACTAAATATAATAAGTTTTAACCAAAGGTTTGCTGACTAAAACTTTCTAATTGAAGTTTTGAAAAAAATTGTATAATTTTTCATCAAAATTGTTAAATATGTTTTTTCTGTTATAGACATTACAGACAGTAAAATTCTTTAAATTTATCTCTTTTACAGGTGGTTGGCCCCCATGTTATTATTAATAGATTTATATGAGAAAGCAGCAGTCACTTCAAGAAGGAAATTAGCTCAAAAAGTAAGTCTTCTTTTCTAGTCTATAAGTTACATTAATTGAAAACATAATTATTTTGTCTACTTTCGGTCATTTTTTTACTGATGATTGATCATTGGGTAAAATATTTTGAAATTAAGTATTTGTGAACATTTCATACAAAAATTTCAGATTTTGTTTTGATTTTTTTTTTTCAATAAACATTTTATTTGTGTATGTGAATGCATAGTAGCCACTATATAGCCAGGTCATTACAATCGTTAATATTGTAATTGCCGTCTCATGTGGCTTATAGTAAAGACTGGTCTATAGGAAACAGTATATCACATTGCTTGTATGCTTTGTCCAAAGGCCTGTGACAGTAAACTTTATTGAGGTTGTGTTTTTTTATCAAGTTCAAATGACTACTACAGTCTTTTGAATACATTTTTATGTAACCTAAGTTGTGTTGCCAATCATTTTTATAAGATATACTCCTGACAGTATCTCGTAGCACTAGTATCTTGGTATCTAGTATCTTATACAAGCATTTCACGCCTCGAAAACATCCAACAGATAAATACATACATAATATTCAGACAATCCAAAAACTGTTCCAAAATCTTAAATGGCATATCACCTTAAAGGCATTAGCCACGATCATTAAAGTGAAGAGCTTTGCAATATGTGAAAATGAAAACCAGGAAAAATATTCAAGTAGTTATACTATGTACAGTTGTGGTCTGTCTATAATCTAAAGTGAACTGAGATGTTCATATTTATAAAGATACAGGTAAAGTTGATTTGGGGCAAAATCTTTAACCCTTTCCAGTCTGACCATTTGTTCTGCCCCAGGCTGACGCCATTTTACCTGTAATCTAACACCTAAAGTAAATTAAATTTATCTTTAGAAATATTCTACATAATTCAATGAAACATCAGCCTAATAGACCGTTATGAACTGTATACACTGCCTGTGATAGTGTTTTGGAAGATAAGAGGTAGTGAAAATAGTTATACTTCAGTGTTAGTTAGGGCGTCGCTCAGACGCCCTACGCCCGAGCTGGCAGTAATTTATGGCGTCGCTCAGACGCCCTACGACTGGAAAAGGTTAAAACATCTATAATGACCTTATACTTTGATCAACACCAAATAGGCGGGCCACTTCACATTGTTAATTGAAACAGATTAGCGCCTGCGTAGCTGGACACAGCATAACTGCAGAAGGCACAGCGCGCGTTGCAAGTGTGACTCGCGCATCATTATCTAAGGCGCGTGTGTAACATGGATTATGTTTACTTGCGGATGAAGAAAAGCCTCATAATTCCTGCCTATTTAGTGTTGATCAAAGTATAGCCTGAGATATTGCTATGTAATTATCAAAGTTTTTTTTTTTTTTTTTTCAATTTGAAATTTTCATACCTTTAATTTTGACAAACTTTTTTTGTACAGGGTGCCTCCCATGTGTGGAAGTGGTTTGACGATTCTACCGGTAGATGGTGTCAATACAGCAATAACAACAATAAAACTATTGACGATGCTTTCTGGGCTGGTAGGACTAGTGTGCGATTCACGGCAGCCAGGAGGAGATACGTGGTGCACTTTAACACCATGGTGCAGGTAAAAAAAATGTGGATATTTGATGTTTTTATTTCCATATTGAGGGTCGAGAGCCACAAGGCGGTATCTGCGCACACAAAAAAGGGGCCAAAAGGTTGTATTTGCACGTGCAACTAAGGTGCAAATACGGCCTTGTGGCTCTTTTGTTGCTGGTGCAGATGTGGCCTTGTGGTTCTCAGCCCTCGATATATGGAAAGATGGACATTTTGTGTGCAAGAAATTCATATCTGCAATAGCTGCCATTTTACATCAATTTGAATTGCACATTTCTTAGTGGCCAGTTTTGGGTCAGTGACTCTTGAAATGGTTCTTCACCTGACGAACCATTTTAAGAGACGCTGACATACGGGAGATACACTTGAAGGGACTTTTCACATTCTAGTGGCAAGGTGTTAGATAAATATAACATATGGCAGATACAGTGTTCTTGCACCCACATGACTGTTGTGCCCATAAAGTAGATGACCTTTCAAGGGCTGCTTTTCATCATTTTAACTTTGACATCCTGGAGTGTACATTTCATCATATTACCGATTTCCTTTACTATACTCTGCTTCGCCCAATAAGTAATAATATTATTATTGAAGGTCATTACATTGTAGGAGCTAAAGTTGGAGTCACTATTCTTCAGATGATGTAAATAAGCATCCAGAGTACAGGGCCAATTGTTTATTAATGCAATCGTACCCTGCAATGAGTGGTCACGTGACTGAATTTGTCCGAGGAATTCTGGCAGAGACAATATCTAATGACTTTCATTACACGTTACCCTGTGACCCTATTTAGTTATAAAACCAAGGCATTCAAAATCCTCTGACTTTTAAAACTAAATTCAACAGGAAGTAAAGATAATCAAATTACAAAATTGAGTATTTGAAGTAATCAACTGTATGGTTTTGCAAAGATGCATCGATTAATAGCCTAGCCACACCCTAGCCAGGTCATTTCTGTATTCAATACATTAATAGACGCCTGGTGTGGCTTAGATAAAAGACTGGTCTATAGGAAGCAGTATACCACATTGCTTGTATGCTGTGTCCAAAGGCCTGTGACAAATCATAATGATGTAAAAATTGTGTATTTGTTTCTTCAATTATAGTTGTTTACATGTCTTGTTGATTGCTCAGTATATTTTGTTATTCAATTTCTTTGGCAGATTAATGAGGAAACTTTGAATAGAAGGCCTATCATGCAAGCCATGCCTGTAACAGAGAAGGATATCAATAATAAAGAGGATAAAGATAAAGAAGAAAAAGCAAACAAAAAACTCAAGACAAGCGGTTCCACCGAGAAAGCTGAAGGTAAGGTTGTAAGGTTTGATAAATAAAAAGAGTTAATTTAGAAGGCCTATCATGCAAGCCATGCCTGTAACAGAGAAGGATATCAATAATAAAGAGGATAAAGATAAAGAAGAAAAAGCAAACAAAAAACTCAAGACAAGCGGTTCCACCGAGAAATCTGATGGTAAGGTTGAAAAAGGTTCGATAAACATTTCAATTCTTGTGTGTGAATGCATACTAGCCACTATATAGCCAGGTCATTACCATCGTTAATATTGTAATTGCCGTCTCATGTGGCTTATAGTAAAGACTGGTCTATAGGAAGCAGCATATCACATTGCTTGTATGCTGTGTCCAAAGGCCTGTGACAGTAACTTTATTAAATTGTGTTTTTTATCAAATTCAAATGACTAAAGCCTTTTGGATGCATTTTTCTGTAACCTAGTTGTTTTGCTAGTCATTTTCATAAGACCTAATATTCTGACAGTATCTAGGTAGATACAAGCATTTCATGCCTTAAAAACATCAGACAGAAAGATACATACATTATCTTCAGACCATCTAAAATATGTTCTGGAATCTTTAGAATGGTATATCTTAACAACATACTATCACTACCTTTGAAAGAAAGTGCAACAAGCCCAAAAGAGGGGGGCTTATAAAAATTGTCAAAGCATAGACCTTCTAAAACAGAAGCTGCTACTCCGAGTTTCATAGCATACTCTTGCCTGATAGCATTCAATATCTTTAAATAATATGTTATAACATCAGAAATTATAAATTTTAGGGCCACAGAAGTGCTTATGGATGTTTCAGAAGGGAAATCATTTTCAACGAATATGTTGATATCCTTAGAATAGCATTTTTAAAAAAGTGATGATTTATCCTGTTCATTTTGCCAGATGTTCTATGTGATACGCAATAAGGAATGGTTGAATGAAACAGTAGACAGGACTCTTCAGGTTTACACTGTCTCACCAGTTTGCTTCACAAGTATGACAGTGCTCTAGTCATGATAGTTTTATTTTTAACATGCGTATAATAGAACATAAACTTCGTCAATGCACATAGGCTTTCCTACACAGTTATTCCCTGGCTGTTGGCCATTACTACCACGGACGTGGGTGTCATCTACAGAAGAATTGCATTTGACTGAGCTTTTGTTTCGTAGAAAGGAGATCCCAGGGTCCATTTCGGGCAATAGACATTTTAGACTAGTCAATCTATGAAAATTTGTTGGGGTGCATTTTGAATAAGTTGTTTGGGAGTTAGTTCTTCAACAGTTGAACTCAACCAAAAACTCTTCTGTTGCAATTTTGTCTTCGTCAAACCAACAGATTTACTAGCCTTTTTGTTTATTGGTCATAATCTTTTTGATGAAACCAAGTGTCTGTAACAAAATATAATATTCTACACTGAAATTTTCTTTTTTTTTATCAGGGACTGGGTCATCTTCCTCTACTCCATCAGCAGCAGCAGCATCTTCAGTTACCAAGGAGGGCCCCAAAGAGCCGACAGTCCTCCCTGTACAAGGCCTATCAGATGATCACATCACATCCATTCTGAGGGCATGCGTAGGTCTCATCAGTATACCGGTAGAACCAGACACCTTGCACGCTGTCATGAGATCTTGCCTACGTTTCACCAGGGATCATAAGAACGCCCTACTATTTGCTGAACTAGGAGGACCACAGATGCTGCTACATCTTACCAATGCTTCTGCTTTTAATGGATTTCCCTTTTTGGCTACGCTACTACTCAGACATGTGTTTGAAGAAAGGAATATTCTTAAGCATGCCATGGAAAAGGTTAGTGACAGGATGCTTTCTGGGGTTATTTATTATAGTTTATTATTGGGGGTTTTCTTGGATTTTCATCAATGGTATTTTGCTTAATGATTAGGCCAAAAACAAATTGTGTATTGGAGTAACCCGCCCGACCCTAAAAAAAAAAACTACCTTAAACATTTAAAAAAAAAAAAAAGGCAAGAAAGAAAGAGCTCCTTTGAAAAAGGAAACGTAAACACGACAACACAACGAGACAGATCTTGACCAAGTTCCCTTGCTGTAACAGAATAAACCTGGAGTTGAATATAGCGATTCCAGGAAGTTGGTCAAGATCCATATTATTGCCTTGACAACTCCAAATTGGCTGCCCTGATGCCCAACTACATGCGTAACGAGTGGGACCAAAATTGTTATTTTCTATACTTCAGAGGGTAGATTTAACACTTGCAGTAGGTGAACTTCTTGCACAACAGTTGGTGGACAAGTTCAGCGATGACGAGTGGATTTGGTAATTCGGAAAGTGGTCCATATAAAGACGTGTACATATGGTACATACAGATCAAATAGGGTTAAACCTGTTAAAAAAATTAAAACAAAACAAACAAAAAAAGCCACCCGCCCTACCCTATTTGAAAATTTCTTGTTACTCCAATACAGCAATTTATTTTTTTGGCCTTAGTTTTGCGCATATCCCTGCATTTTGCGTTAGGTGTAATCATACCAAAATCTTTGCGTCAATCAATGTAGAGCAGTAAGTTTGTTTCAGAGCAGCATTTGGCTTTATTGTTGTTTATTTGTGGTATGAATGTGCACTCAAGAAAAATGGTAACGTCATCAAACTTTTGCAACACCTCTGACAAGACACTTGAGAGTAGGAAGAAGCTGCTACATTTTGGAAATTATGGTTTATTTTGAACATTGAAGAGGGATGCTAGAATATGCAGTAAATTGCATGTTTTTGTTTTCCTTTCTTGTGATTTCTGGTCTGATGAACTGATCCAAGTCTGCAGTGTTAAGGTTTCATGTAAATTAAGAGCAATGTTACTCCTTTTAGACTACCTAACTCAGAGATGCCACATTTCAGAATAAATTCTGAATTCAGAATTTTTCAATTGGTTTAAGCCTAAATTCAGATTTTTTTATTGGTTGTTTCGTGCAATTTTGGTTTCTCACATTCTTTCGAAGTATTTCAGATTTTTTTAACACCAATGAGTGGCATCTCTGCAACTAAATTAGAAATATCCTAATTTCAAAAGTTTCAAAAATATTAACATTGGATATTTTTTCCAGGTCATTTCATCCACTGCCAACAGAGGTGTCGGCAGTGCCATGTGCGGTGTAACATCTGGCAGTATGGGTGCGAGAGAACTCCACTATGTGCTGAGAGTACTGGGTCCAACGGCTTGCAGGGATGAAACACTCTTCCTAGATTCAGCTAAGGCACTCCTAAAGATAGCTCTGCCAGTACCGAAACGAGGTGAGTGTCATGCTGTAAATGATGGAGTGTTATATAATAAATCTACTTTGCCATGTCATGAAAACATATATATCTAATGATATGTCTTCATTTTGGTTTACATAAAGTACCTTTGGTTAGAACGCGTTATGTTTGTACTGTCCTTATAAAAAATATTTCAAATTGTTAGTGTAAAATTAGCCACTTCTTTGCCACGTCATTGCCTCTTCATTCCATGGAGCAATAGATGCCGTTTGTGGCTTATAGTAAAGACTGGTCTATAGGAAGCAGTATATCACATTGCTTGTATGCTGTGTCCAAAGGCTTGTGACATGTGTCTTATTTAAGCTTGTATGATTTGTTTTAATTAGTACGGTCAATTGCAAATCTTATTGCAAATATTGCTACATTACAATGATTTTAAGTTACCATGTGTCTTTTTAGACTGCAATGTAGTTTGGTAGTAGGTTTTACCTGATTCAACTATGATCAAAGCCAAGTATGCTGTTATCTTGTTTCATACTTATTATTTAATAGATATTATACTTTGATCAACACCAAATAGGCGGGCCTCTTCACATCGTGAATTGATAAAGATAAGTGCATGCGTAGCTGGACACAGCACACCTGCAGAAGGCGCAGCGCATGTGTGACTCGTGCAGCAGTATCTACGGCGTGCATGTAACTGGGAGTAAGTTTACTTGCGGATGAAGAAAAGCCTCATAATTCCCGCCTATTAAGTGTTGATCAAAGTATAGATGAGTACTGTTGTGTAATATATTGATGATCACAGATGTGAAATTTTAATTTAAGCTGAATGATATATTGAAGCCATTGTTTATTTACACCATGCATTTTTAAATTTCGTATATGTTTAAACCCAAATAAGAATAGATCCAACTTTTTTTTCTTCACTCCCGTTTCAGGTGAAGATGACGATACTCGATACACCGGCCCCAATGCCCTACAGCTTTTGAAGGCAGCTCCTCTCAAGTACTTCACTCCTCCAGTGGTTGATGGTTTAATGAAACAGGTTCTGTGTGATCTGCTCAATGCACTTGCTGTTCCTCCTGAACCTAAATCGACGGAATCAAGCCAGCGTAAGTAAGATTGGTATCTAACAAATGAACAAATAATGTGATGACACAGATGATACGTGGCCAAAAATATACATCCATAAATCAGGTGATGTTATTGGTTCCAATAACACATAGAGAGATTGATTGTGGGTTGGTTAGTTGCAGCAAAGCTGAGATAATATAGTGTTGAGTGGTGATATGGGGTCATAAATTTTAGCCACTTCTTTGCCACGTCATTGCTTCTACATTTCATGGAGCAGTAGATGCCGTTTGTTGCTTATAGTAAAGACTGGTCTATAGGAAGCAGTATATCACATTGCTTGTATGCTGTGTCCAAAGGCCTGTGACATAACATTCATGTATACATATATATGCTCTTGTGGCATATATTGGGGCCAAAATCTCAAAAAAAACGTTAATAAAGACAAGGAAAGTCACAAAGCGGACATGTATTCTATACATGTTTATGCTCTTGGGACACATATTTGAGCCAAAATATTACAAAAGTCGCCACCATTCTTCTATTGTAATGGTGGTTCCCAACTTCCTACATTGACTTCAACACACTCAACACTTTTTAAAAAATCTTCAATGACACCTTAGAATCAAAATCAAAAACGGGTCAGGTTCCCTATTAATTTAGGTGCACCGGAACTGGTGACTAATACCACTGTATGCTTGCACCCCAAAAGGGACCCCCAGGAGTAGTGTGGACCCCAGCAGCAGGAGCAGGACCCATGAGCAGGACTTGGGCCCATTTTGTCAAAACTTGCTTATTTTTTGACTCATTTATACCCGAGAGTAAAAAATTACAATTATTTTACCCATTGAAATGGCCTCTCCTGTGGTGGTAGATGTGCAGAAGCTCTCTGGCTGGTGGATGGGGCTTTGCCCCTCAACCCCCACCGGACATTGCCCCACTAGAGCCCTTAAGGGGCTCCTGAACCAGGCTATCATGCCCCTAAGGTGGACAATCGCCTTGCATACTTCATATGTTCATATGCACAAGATTGATGTTGTAAGTTTATTTGCATTTTGTTAAACATTGGCTCAGGCCAAAAAAAAAAAATTGTTTGGTTGCCCTCCACCGACCGACCCTAATTTTCAGCCCGACCCAAACTTTTTTTTATTGAAAAATATTTTTTTTTCTAAAAAAATATGCAAAACTTACCAAAAAAAATGTTATATTTTTGCTTTTTTCGATATTCAACCCTCAAAGTGTTTAGGATGTCCCAAATCACTACAAGAAGTATTTGATTTTTAATTTGGATGTTTCAGGGGAAGTTGTGAAGGCTGGAGGGGCAGATCGACCTAGCAGTCCGTGAAAGAGTATTAAAAAAAAATCTATAAAAAAAAAAAAAAATCCCGACCGACCGACCCTCTCTGAAAAAAGCTGTGGAGGGCAACCAAAGATTTTTTTTTTTGGCCTCATGAAAGCCTTAAAATTCAGGATCTTCGGTGGGGGGGGGGAACCGGGCCACAAGGCGGGCCCGATTTGGGTCGAGTCTGTGAAGTGAGTAGGCTTTTTGACTTTCTAATGTTGGTAAGCCTGTAAATATGCATCCATAAATCAGGTGATGTTACTGATTCCAATAACACATAGAGAGATTGATAGTAGTTTGGTTGCAGCAAAGCTGATAAGTCATGAATTTTAGCCACTTCTTTGCCACGTCATTGCTTCTTCATTCCATAGAGCAATAGATGCCGTTTGTGGCTTATAGTAAAGACTGGTCTATAGGAAGCAGTATATCACATGCTTGTATGCTGTGTCCAAAGGCCTGTGACATAACATGTGTACATATATCAACGAGAGGAGAATTATATACTGCTAAATCTCAAAAATTTGCCAAATTAATTAATATGATGTTGATTCCTTTCCATGGCAGCACCAAGTGACACAAAGGGCAAAGCCGACTCCAACGACACACCTACAGCCATGGACTCGTCAGACACACCACCACCTACTGCAGGTCCAGCATCGGATGAGATTGGTATGGGTCTGAGAGAAATAGGCGATGAATTACTCCGAGCCTATGCTCCTGAGAGACATGGAGGAGGTGCTGCAGCTGGCACGGTTTCAATTAGACCTATGACGCAGCGCTTGAACAGTGGCACAGAGGCTGCAACTGCTGCTGATGAAGAGGTGAGATATCAGATATACTTGGTGTTCTTGGGTTTAAACTTTAGCCACTCCTATGCCACGTCATTGCTTCTTTCATTTCATGGAGCAATAGATGCCATTTGTGGCTTATAGTAAAGACTGGTCTATAGGAAGCAGTATATCACTTTGCTTATATGCTGTGTCCAAAGGCCTGTGACATGACAGATGTCAGGTGAGATATTGAATAGAATTTGTAGCAATTGGTTATCTGTAATTCTAGCGGTGTCATATGCATTGCCCCCGAGTGGTTACTCCTGCTAGTGCAGTTTTTGGCCAACATAGTCAACATCACTGTTTCAAAATCACTTTTGGATTTACACACATGTAGTGAGATATTATACTGATAACATGACTATTATTGTTTCAAATACATTTCGGACACATGCTGACAACGCGTATCCACAAGCTGTGACAAGCATAGGACATTGAGAAGTACGCCAAGCCGCTTCCCATCAATAATAACAGTACTGTGACATCGCGCGCGCATGGAAAGCGTTGCATATTTGCATAAATTTTCATGTCCGAAAATTATTTGAAACAACAATAGTTATGTAATTACTACAATTCTCTGCAAATTTGCTTGTGTTTATTTTGGTTGTCTGTTTTTTGCTCATGTAAAGCGCATTGAAGCCTTGCCTCTTGCACTCTATAAATCTCCTTTATTATTATTATTATTATTTGGATTTGCAAGACAAGAGAGTCATAAATATAGATTATTTGATGTTGATGGTTGCCTAGACTAAAAAATGGTGAACTATAAAATCGCATTATACTGATAACGTTCCTGTAATTTTACCCCTGGTATATTTCACAAAAGCAGGATGTTGTCATTCCCCAAGGCTGTGTGTCTAAATATATTTGCTCATCTGAGACATTCACTGTTGGTGTGTGCTTGCACTTTTTCACTGTGTAAGATCAAATGCATTGATTGTATTGCACATACGTTTTTTAGATTTGGGTGAAAATGTCATGCGAGTGAACATATTTAGATGTATGGCCTAGATATGTAGTGGGCAGTGTTCCTGCTAAGGCCGTATGGCACTCCATTGGCACAGGAGCTGGGAAAATTGGTGCAACAGGACTCTCAAAAAGTGCAAAAAAGATTCTTTTCCTGGCGTTAATTGGTCAATTTTCAGCCTCAGATCATGATTGTGGCACAAGTACTTCCATTTTGTCAAAATTGCTCAAATTGGCGCAATCTCAAAAACGTAGTGGGAACACTGGTAGGGGGATATTATATTGAACATATTACTAATTTACTAATTGACATGTTGATTTTAAGATTATATTATAACCTGTAAAAAATTACACACGAATGAAGTTTGGAGCCGTGTTGTAGATGCACAACATGTATGTGATATAGCCACTATTTTATGCCAGGTCATTACTGATATTTATATGGTAATAGATGCCTCATGTGGCTTAGATGAAAACAGGTTTGTTAGGAAGCAGTATATCACATTGCTTATATTCTGTGTCCACAAATCTGTGACAGTTTAATCATTATTGCTTCTCAATTTCATCTGTGATAGTATTTTGGTTTTTCAGGTTTTTTTTAAAAGTACAGTATTTTGAATTGAATTTAAATGAATTTGTAGATTTTCAGTTCATTTTATTCTAGACGGCGATGCTGATTGCATTCCTCAGTTGCTACTAGATCAACACCTTATGCACAGTATCACAAATGCCCTAGAAATAAGCATGTAGTATATGTGTATACTACTGCAGGACAGCTTAGATATAAATTCTCTGTAATAAACAGCATTTGACGTGTACAGGCTTTTCCATTCTCCGAGACAACCTGAAAATACCCTATACAACCTTGATGAAGGTCAACTTGTCTGGTGGACAACCTCAAAATTATTGGAATGCAATTATAAGATTACCTAAGTATTGTTCAGATCTAAAGATAAGTTACATGTGCACACATCAAAACTGCTCAATTTGTTGTTTATTTTGTTTTTGTACACGATGAAAATTTGAGATGGAACGCAACGTGCTCAATATGTTCTAAAAGTAGATTTAGAAAAAACAAAGATTTTTGTTTATGTGTCTTACGCTGGCTATGAATATCCCTGTAACAAGAGATATATTTTTGAAAACCTTGCTATCATGATAGTCCAACCCTCAATTTTTGATATGCATCACAGGCAGCACAAGAATCCAGCAGTCCATCGACAATGGTTCCACCAGACATAAAGAAAACACCTGCCACCACCAGTAAGAAAGGATCTAGCAAGCAGAGCAAGGATGAAGCAACGAAGAACAAACCACTTGTACCAAAGTCTGCAATCCTGAGGCTGGTAGCAGAGCTGATACGCTCCTACACGGGATATGCGCTGGTCGTAGCGCAGTATCAATATGTGGCTGGACAGACAGAGTATATCAGGGAGGTAGGTAATCAGTATTTGTCTAGGCTAGTAGTGGAGCTGATACGCTCCTACACGGGATATGCGCTGGTCGTAGCACAGTATCAATATGTGGCTGGACAGACAGAGTATATCAGGGAGGTAGGTGAAATATTTGGTATTTGTCTAATACTGCGCAATCCTGAGGCTCGTAGCGGAGCTGATATGCTCCTACATGGGATATGCACTGGTCGTAGCACAGTATCAATATGTGGCTGGACAGACAGAGTATATCAGGGAGGTAGGTGAAATATTTGGTATTTGTCTAATACTGCGCAATCCTGAGGCTCGTAGCGGAGCTGATACGCTCCTACACGGGATATGCGCTGGTCGTAGCACAGTATCAATATGTGGCTGGACAGACGGAGTATATCAGGGAGGTAGGTGAAATATTTGGTATTTGTCTAATACTGCGCATCCAAATAAGCCGGCCAGTCTATTTATAACTTGTAGACAGGTGGTATAGTGATGCGTACAGTAAACATCAGGCTGGTTCACTTCCTCTTGTGTGCTCATATCTCCATTGGAGTACGCAATGATATATCAGCTATAAAATAATGGGATTTAAGATTATTGTGATGAATAGGTCACTATTATTGACCTCAAATATGACCTTTAACAAATTTCCAGAAGTGTGATTGATTTATTTATTCACAGAATAGAGAGAGTGAAGTGCGTGTAAATTGTAAGTAATTGCATGCATATTTTAGTTTAGTGCAGGAATTTGAGAAGAGGGTCCGGGTTTAGTGAGTCTGGGATTGCTTGAGAAAGCCTAACTGATTCCTATTAGAAAATTTGCTATTTGTCAATGATTGTTAAAGCTGGTTTTGCAGTCAATGAGTGTAAAAGATGATTTTTGTTTTTGTTTTTAAATGCAAAATTTTGACCTTGTCGTGTTTGGAATATTTTGCAGTAAACTAGACAAGCCTATATATCGATAACCCTGTTGTGTTGGTCGCAAAGGCACACTGTATTGAGTTGTATAAAATTCAAGTTTTCTTGTGACAAATACGAAATCCTAGGTCTGATACAATGGCTTAGTAATGACCTATGAAGTACAAAATGGTTAATATAGCTAATGCTCCGGAAGTTCTTGAGAAACAAAATCGTAACTTTACAACATTTTGAAAAGATTTTGAGAAAACAAAATACAGGGTTAATACGGGTCCTTGAATTTTATTTTGCAATTTCCAGGCCTTTAAAGTCCTTGAAAAACTGACTTTATCAAAAAAGTCCTTGAAAGTCCTGGAATTTTTGAATGTCAGAAATGTTAGAAATTAATATGTCAAAAGAATTTACCTTGCAATTATTTTTTCCAAAAATGAGCAAAAACAAATTTATTTTATTTGTTGACGCATTTTCCGCCGGCCACCGCTGATAAGGGGAAAAGTCCTTGAATTCTTCTTGGAAAAGTCCTTGAATTTTGTAAGTGAAAAAGTGTACTAACCCTGAAATATATAATAACCTAACATCATTTTGTTTTGTTTATCTGTTGTACAGGATGGCCCAGTACTTGCCTACATCTTAGATCAATTATTACCTCAATGTCAGACAGCAGGAGATAAGGACTGCCCGGCTCTTGCCCAGGTTCTCCTAGCCAGTCTAGCTGCTAGTAATCACAGCCCGGAAGCACAGTCTCTCTTAGTGGCAGAGGTGAAAGCAGCCTTGGCTAGAGCACTAGCTTTACCTGAAGGTGCTGAAAAGCATGCCAGAGTGCAGTCACTAACATGTAAGTGTCATACCTTTTATTTTACTAGAAGCTTCCCATCAAAGGCACTTCTTGTGACCGTGAGAAGTGTGGAGATAAGTTGAAAAAAGGGAAAATAGTTACATAAAGCTACGAAAAAGAGAAACCTATTTTATGGACCAAGGATCCAAATTTTACCTTTTGGTAGAATCTTTCTTTTAGTTTTTGTCAAAATCATATAAATCAGCTAATTTGGGTGGGACTTCCTTGGCAAAACTTGTTCATTCAATGTTTTTTTTCTAGTAAAGCTTGTTTTGTTTATGTTTCAGTAAAAGCCATTGGATAAGTTTCAGAAATGTGTGTACTTTAATTATACATACTATAATAGAGTTTACATTCAAGTATGGTCATTAACTTTTCAAGCCTCTATAATATTAAAAGTTGGATCTTGTCAAAATTACATCAGCCTATACGGCTGTTGTCGCATCTCAACTACCTAATATTGTGCACCATTAATTTTATTGTCCGGTAATGAATACATCTTTCTAATGATACATATATACTGCCTTTGGCTGCATGTCACATACCTTTAAAAATATTAACATGTCATTTTGAATCATTAATGTAAAAATTAGCCACTTCTTTGCCACGTCATTGCTTCTTCATTCCATAGAGCAATAGATGCCGTTTGTGGCTTATAGTAAAGACTGGTCTATAGGAAGCAGCATATCACTTTGCTTGTATGCTGTGTCCAAAGGCCTGTGACATGAACATCAGTTAATGATTTTAAGTTTGACAGTGTGTATAAGAATTTGGTGTATTCTTACTGGTCATTTTGTGGTTTCTCCCATCCATTCTCAGTATTAATAGGAGTGATAATTGAGGCTTGCCCACCAGCCGGAGGAAGTATGCACCCATCCAGTACCTACAAACAGCCTCAACCAACTACCATGAATAATGTAGTGCGCATCATGCTGCGAAAAGGACTCGTTGTCGACTTGGCACGCGTTCCTCACAGTCTGGACCTGTCTTCACCAAACATGGCTACAACCATCAACTCAGCTTTGAAACCACTGGAGACGCTATCTCGTGTTGTCAACCAACCGATGCCATCATACGGGAAAGGACTCGGCAAGGGAAAGACGACTATCACACGGACCAATGGTCAGTCCTCGGCCGCTAATTCGGCCAATGTTAGGGGTAGAGGCGGTTAGTATTGAGGGTTTTGATTCTTCAGCATGGTGTACGGTGAGCCTGCTTGCATGGCCAACGTAGTTGTAACTCTCTTACCATAGCAGGAATGCATGGCCAATGTAATTGTGACTCTCTTACCATGACAGGAATGCTTATCCTTATACTACGTTGAATTAGGATTGGCATTTTCTTGCATTTTTGCATTTTTAGTTTTGTATTATTTTCTAATATATTGTTGAAAGCATTTTTCTTGCATTAAAGTTTGGTTCATGGACCAGTAATATATAATATCCTATCCATATAGCTTAGAACCCATTGTTTTATTAGACTTGACTTTAATTTTCGGAGCATTAAATGATCTGTGTCATGTGCCAAATTTGAGTGTTGAATTAATTTCAGAAGCTGCTACATCTTGCACTAATCATTATGTCAGTTAATTTGTTAGTCAATTTTACAGAATATTTTATGCCTGCAATCTGCTAGATGTTTCCCAAAGCATGTCTTTGTGTGTTGCGAAGACACCCTTCCATTTATCAATATAGATCCCCAAATTAAAAGTACAGAAAATTAAGGTTACTTGGCTTAGAACTGAATTTAAGGATTTTTCAGTATATTTTATGCCTATGCAAGTCGTGATTTTGTATTACATTTATTGTTAGTTACGGGCAATATTTAATTCTTAGAATGCAGGTTTGGCTGATTTGAGTAGAATTGACCTTGATCTCTGCAGGTATTCCTCAACAACTGGCTCCTGCTAAACTGGAATACTTTATCGTTATAATAAATAAGCCTAGGTCAACAACCTGTGGCTTTCATGGCTGTTTTATACTAACCAAAATAATGTATTATGATGACAATGGGTAATGAAACTAATTATTGACTATTTTGATACTAATATTTTGGGTCGTGTCCAAATTGACAAGACTTTGCTACTAATAACATTTGTTGGTTCCATGCATTTTACTTGTTATTTGAATTTGTCTTTGTTGTTGCCTACTCGTTCATTATCAGGTTCAACCGTAGGAAATTCAACTAACGATGCCGCTGCTATTGAATCGAACCAAGGCAATGCAGGTACATACCTAGAATTCATTGCTCACACGATCGCCTTATAGATAGTGTAAAAAATGGGCTTAAAATTGGGATAAATTGAACAGGTGATTGGGGATTTAAGATATGTATCATCGTAAAAATGATATTTAGAATACGGTAGTAGCTTTACAAGTTATGTTTAAGTATTGTGAAGCTTAAATCTGCTGCATGCTCTTGGTATTTAGTTACTGTGCCGTGTGGTCTTTCTGGTAAATAAGTGATTTATTGTGATTTCTTTCTTTAGGTGCTGATGCCGCAAGAGAATCTAACAGTCAAGCAAACAGCCAAGATACTACAGCTATGGAGGTAAGTACGCAGATCAAGACTTTTTTTGATTTTCTTGCCATATCTTTCAAAGTCCCGCGTAGATATTCGATAGAATTATGGACAAGAAACTGTAAAATCTGTGCGGGAGGTCAGACTTCTCGTTTTAAAGATAGTTTGGACACACACACAACAATCTGAATGCGGACACCTTGTACTTGCAACTTGTGAGAGTCACAGTACTTTGTAAAGTACACAAAACTGTTTGTTTGCTGTCGACACTTCATTTGATGTCACTATGAATGTTTGGTGTTTATCTGTGCAAAATACTCACACTTTATGCAAGGCTCTAATTTTATGTCTGAGAATCGTTCATATTGATAAATATGATCACTCAAAGAGCGATAGATAGATGCTGACATATTTACTGATACACAATGACCATACTTGACCTGAAAGGTTTTGCGGCTTCATGAACAATATCTGGCTAAATATGAAGCATTCTTGCACTAGTATTTATGATATAAATTGAACTCAAAGTCTTGCTACATGGCAAAGGATGAATGAAGTTTGACCCCTTGTCTTACCAAGGTAATTTTAGTAACTTTTGTTAATTGAAATTTAAACGCCAAAAGTTGTGTTTGGTACCATAGTATAGGGTATAGTCTCCTCTTCCTATTGATACCAAAATCATGAAAGTCTATCAAGGCGTTACATAATTATGACGCCAATAAGTACTTCTGAGTCTGAAAATCAAATTTTCGCCCCCCCCCCCCCCAAAATCAAAATTTTGCTGTAAAATTTCCAAATATCAGAATTTTACCAATTTTTTGTTGTTGCTTATAAAGAAGGGAAATGGTGTTTCTAAGATATTCTACATTTTTAGGTCAATTCCATGCATATATTTTTCAAAATGGTGACTTAAAATATTCCGAGGTGGCAACCACCCCTCCTCCTCCCCCTGACACAAGGTTGGCAGGATCTCATAGTAGTACTGTAATACTGCGCATCCAATTAAGCCGGCCAGTCTATTTGATATCAGTAAGGACTGGTGGTATAGCGATGCGTACAGTAAACATCAGGCTGGTTCACTTCCTCTTGTGTGCTTATATCTCTATTGGAGCTCGCAATGATATATCAGCCACATTAAATAACCAAGCACTAGCTGCTGATTTAGTTTTTGGACAGAATATCTGATATGTTTGAATATTTTTAGGGTTATTTTCCTTTTAAATATTTTAATTTTTTTCCCCACTAAAGCAACGCACAGAGTTGGACGATATAATGGATGAATTGCTGGACAGATCAAGCGATCCGGGGCCGACGGTTCTTGGGGAGACTTTGATAGCGACAGGACCAGAGAGACTAGGTTCGTTAGGGTCAGGTTATCTGGATCAAACAGGTTAGAGAACCATTTCTGTTATCGTTATTTTCATTTGTTGAAGTTTTTACAAAACCTGCAAGTTGTTTTAATCATCCGTGTAATTTACTTAATCAAAATAACAATCTGTGGTCAGTGGAACTCGAGTGACGACATACCTGAGCGTCAGGCTAAGCAAAATTTGTGTGGCTGGCACTAGTTCCCAGTTGACCTAAACATTTGCCAGGAATTTTCTTGATAGCACCCTTACCAAAATATATTTTTTCTTACAGATCACTTGAATTTATTAATTTCTTGTCTTTTATAATTTAAGATTAATATTTTTTAATTAACTTCATTAGCCACTCCTATGCCACGTCATTGCTTCTTCATTCCATGGAGCAATAGATGCCGTTTGTGGCTTATAGTAAAGACTGGTCTATAGGAAGCAGTATATCACTTTGCTTGTATGCTGTGTCCAAAGGCCTGTGACATTCGATGTTCTCAGTGAATATGCCATTGTTGAATGTATAAACTACAAAATTAAATGAAAAGATGTTGGTTTTTCATCAAGGGAGTAATTTACAACCATAGGGAAAATATTTAAATGGTTTATAGATTAATCAAGAATGAGTAGATATAACCAGGTTGTACTAGATATCAAGCAACCATAACATGCAAGTACAGTATATGTTAATTGATTGATAATGAACATACATACTGTTAACAGTCAAATTTGACAAATGTTGTATGATTGCATGATTGAAAAACTTTAAATTTGAATATTTAATGAACATTTATTATTCAATCCACCTCAACAATACTCAGTTTTTAACCTGCGGTCTTCAAAGCTAACAGCAAGAGTAGTAGCCAATTTGCTCGGGCTATTTAATCAGTATTCAAGGGGATTTAAATAAAATGCTGCTATTGCAACATGATTTGGTATTTTGATTCATTGATTCAACCTCTTGTCTAGATATCTGATGTTTGAATAAACCTGGTGACAACCCTGACTATACTTTGATCAACACTAAATAGGCATGAATTATGAGGCTTTTCTTCAACCGCAAGTAAATATAATCTCATTTACAGGCGCGTCATAGATGTTGATGCGCGAGTCGCACGTACTACGCGCGCTGCGTCTCGTGCAGTCGTGCTGTGTTCAGGTACGCACGCGCTTATCTCTATCAATTTACGATGTGATGAGGCCCGCCTAATTGGTGTTGATCAAAGTATAACAGGGATTGTCTTTAAGCATTCGGTGTAAATTGACCAAAATATATTTGTGCCAATTCAGGTGATGCATCGCAAGATGAAATGGTCATTACCATGACGGATGAAGGCGAAGTTATGGAGCAAGGCATGGGTGATACGGAGATGAACAGTCACCATAGTAACGAAGACGACGGAGGTGAGTTGGTTGAAACAATTGAAACAAATAGCCACTCCTTTGCCACGTCATTGCTTCTTCATTCCATAGAGCAATAGATGCCGTTTGTGGCTAAAATCAAAGACTGGTCTATAGGAAGCAGTATATCACACTGCTTGTATGCTGTGTCCAAAGGCCTGTGATAGCATAACTTAAAAGTATTGAATATGGTTAAAAATCCTTGATGAATGGTATTTTTAGCATGATTTTTGGTGCACTTCTCGTGTTTTTTTTTATTCTATATGTATGGAATGGAGACATGAACAGAAAAGATTTAGTCATGAACCAGCAAAAAAAGAAATCAAAATCAATAACTTAAGTGTATTCTGGGTGCTGTTGCAACAGTGGACAATAACAGTTAAAGATAACATGGCTATCGTACAGGAACTACTTGTCAGAACATGATGGGAATGGATAAGTTTAATTTTGACTTGGAGAGTGGTGATGACGATGATCACAGTACATGAAAGGATGGTATCCTTGCAGAGGTCACTTATCCAGAGGCTGTCGCAAGCACCTCAAGTGATAATACTGTCCCAATCTTCTTAATAGTTCTCGCTAGCTCAGTCGGTTAGTTCTCAGACTGTTAATCATAGGCTCTTTAGTTTCTATCGATCGTTTCGCGTTCGAGTCCAGCTGGAGCTGAGTGTGCGAAAACTGTATATTCTATGAGGGTGTGAATTGCTCAAGCTAGGGTTGCGCCAATTAATGTAGGCCGCAGTAGGCCCTTTGGCCCCAGGGAGGCCAAGTAGTGATTTAACCCAATGATTAGAATCGCTCTGTAAAGTGTGCTGAGGCCGTGTGGAATTACAATTCAGGGGCGCCGCGTAGTGCACTACAAATTACCTGCAATTTATTTAGTTTATTTGTATTGTATAAGATTCATAAATTCTTGTATCTTTCTTTGCAGATGATGGCGATGAGGAAAGTGACCACGACGATGACGATTCGGCGAACGAGATTGAATCGGATGACAGCGAACACCAAGGGGACGACAACGAGGAAGAGGAGGAGGACGATGAGGAGGAAGAGGAGGAGCATGAAGAAGGCTCCGACATGGATGCAGATGAGTATGATTACTATGACAACCTGGGAGAGTCTTACTTCAGGGTGCCAGATAGAGATGAAGATCTGTTTATCCAGCTGGAAGATGTCTTTCCTGGTTAGTTTACATATCTACCAACTAAATGTCTATCTATTTATCCAATTTCATGCATTCCTGCACCTAATATACAAATATTGACTTGAAGATCTCTAAAAAACTATGTACCTCAAGTGACTAAAATTTAGCTATTTCACTGAGGGGCAAAGCTAAATTTTAGTCGCTGAGGACCATAGTTTTTATCCAGAGACTCAAAAGGTCAGTATATATTTGTTTTTTAGTGTTATATTGTTGAAAGCATTTTTCTTGCATTAAAGT
>JXSR01S000270.1:70896-84277 GCA_000969725.1 Ophiothrix spiculata
ATAGTACATGCAATGAAACACAGATTTTGCGTACGTGAACGGCACTCTCATATTTCGGGATTATTTTCGGGAATCCCGAGTCCCGCCCGAAAAAACAACTCGAGTCTCGGGAGCAATAATTCCCGAAACTCCCACCCTTACTTACATAACATCATAATTTTCGGATCAAAAAGTAAGTGTTATTGCAAAGTTTTAAACCTCTTCTAATCATAACTTTCGGATCAAAAAGTAAGTGGTGTTGCAAAATTTTAAACATCTTCTAATCATAATTTTCCTCCGAACATATTTGCTCAAAAAATGTTTGATTTAAAAAATTAGCCGCCCCCCTTAAAATTTTAACCTTCCGCCGCCAATGGTGTTCATGTGCATGTGTGTCGCCTCGAGACACCAGTTGTATTGAATTATTTTGCGCATCCAATTAAGCCGGCCAGTCTATTTATAACTTGTGTAGACAGGTGGTATAGTGATGCGTACAGTAAACATCAGGCTGGTTCACTTCCTCTTGTGTGCTCATATCTCCATTGGAGTACGCAATGATATATCGGCTACAAATTAATGGGTCTAGATCAGGCATTCTCAACTAGCGCCGCACGCGCCAAATTTGGCGCTTTGACTGTTACAGATTGGCGCTTTTGCTCTCTCTCTCAAAAAAGAAATACATTAGAAATACACAGAAAAACAGATGTATGTGCCGCTTTAGCCTACAATTTTCTCCTTTATGTGACACATTCTAAGAACTAGTTTAGAACCCCTGGTATAGATTTTTACCCCAGATTCTACTTTTTCCTCACATCTGATTTGAATACCCTTCTCTTAAAGTTTATTTAATAAACATCAAGTAACTTCACTTGCTCATTTTTATGTTTACTTTAGGTGCTATTGTTAAAAAACTAATTAAAAGTAATTTGGAATAATGCTACTGTGCACAACAGCTTTGAGGCTTTGAGACAAAATATTTTTTTTATCCTAAATGATGTGTTACTTAAGATTATTTGGTTTATTTCAGATAATTTAGCTTGGTACTTTGGTAATTGTCTTTGTAAAATGATTTATTTGTAGCATGAAATTCAGTGTAGTAACATCTCTGTCAGATTTTCACTCCTATTGTATAAAAAAACATTAAAAATTTGATTTTAAGTGAAGTCCCAAGTCAGGCTTGAATATAGAATAGCTGCACATAGTTCCATTAGACGACCAAAAAAAAACCTGTTTTACAGGCGGATGCGTCGGTCAGGCAGGCGAATTGTTTTCTAAAAAAAAAAAATTGCCTAACCCAAACATCTGAAAAAATTAAGAAAAATATGATTATTTTTTTTATAAAAGGTTAAGAAATTTTAACCAAAATTGTCACATTTTGGCAAAAAATGGCTGATTTTACTTGATTTTGGCAAACCTAGAAAACAAATTCTTCAAAAATGCAAATTTAGGAGCCGGGCCAATAAAACTTTTTTTTTTGTCGCCTTACCAATTGTTCACTTGGAATGATGCATTTGTCTGTAGGTCTCCACCCCAAGCAGTACCCCAGTCTCAACATCACAAGGTACACCAAGTGTGACAGTAGGCGCTGGCCAGCTCTCAGTCACTGCTACTACCACCACCACCGCAGCAGAGGGTACCGCTACTACCTCTACCACTGCCTCGGCAAGTAACCCCACAGTAACTCCTAGTAGTACCTCGTCAGCTGAAACACCGATGGAAGTAGACCAACCTCAAAGTACTCGTAGGACAGAAGGCGGGCCGCTGGCAGGGGTATTGCCAGCAACGGGAGAGGCTCGTATTGAAAAAGCAGTAAGTTTACTTTGACAGTTAAAATTTCATGTGCAGTGATTTTTTTGGGATGGGTGAAATATGGGAACCCTCATATGTTGAGGAGATCATATAAGCTTAAGTTATAAGACAGGCCGAAAACGATACATTTGCTGCAATTGAAAAGTTGAAGTCTGATTGGAACCAAACTTGGTTTATGGATATAATATGCTAATCTAAATTTGTTGATGACGTCAAAGTCACATACCAAAGTCAAAACAGCATTAAATTTGAGCATGAACTATGCTAAATTCAAATTAAACAATATTGTCAAGCTCGGATTTAAGGCCAACAAGAAAAACAACATTTACAGGTACACCAGAGTTGCTGATCATACACCAGCCCAAACCACATGCCAAACATCTTGGAACTTCAGCCCTTGTTTACAAAATCGCAGGTTATCACATGTTTCGTGATACATGCAAAGCTGATGTTGTATGATTTGATTTTGAGTATGACTGTTTTTGTTTTTTGTTTTTTTTGACAACTGTTTTTTTTTTCCCAACAGGCCCAAACAGAAGCAACACCGCCGCAACCCAGACTTAGTTCGTACCTCGGTTTAGAAGAGTTATGGGAGACCTTGAGCAGCTGTCTCACCTACCTGTCCAAAACCCCAGATCACCACGCTGTACTTGTGCTACAACCTGCCGTAGAGGCGTTCTTCCTTGTGCATGCCTCAGAAAAAGACACTCAGAAGCCTTCGTTAGAATCCCAGCTTTCTTCTGCAAGAGACAGTACAAGTCATGGTTCACAGTTAGCAGAGCCTGCTACACCCATGTCCCCTATGCCGACCGGGTCAGCGTTGAGCACTAGTATTTCGGGATTCTTTGCGCGGGAGAGTTCTGTTGCGTCAATAGTAACTGCCAACATGCCACCTGATACACAGAAGTTCCTACGATTTGCAGGTAAGTTATCCCTTACATATTTGACATTTAATGGGGTTTCTGACTTTATTTCTAAGTGTGTTAAGAATTGTTCGCATCAAATTCTTACTTATCGACTTGGCAGGATGTGTTCTTACATATGGGTTTATTTTGCTGTGACTGAACTAAAGTTGCCAGTTATTGATTTCATCACTACGACGGATACCCTGGTCACAAAACCTTGCAGCGAGGTTACGATGTGTTTACGGCGTTAATTCAGCAGACGCTGATCGGATAGCGGCCGGTGTCTGACTGGTGTCTGTGAGCCATAGAGATGCCTGAAGCATGCCGCAAGAATTTAATTCTCTGAGTTAAATAAAACCTTGTGGTTTGTATACGATTACTTCAGTTATGGTCACATAACCACCTGTGACCGACTGGGCATCGCAATCATTCACCGGTGTCATACCGGCTTCTTGCGGCTTATGTGACCAGGGTTTGAGTTGCATAAAGTTGTTAATCTTGTAAGTACACCTTTGAAAGTTGATCAATCATAAGTGATAAAGAACGGAAAGTAATCTACAATCTCAGAAAAGCTGATAACATTTGTATTTTGCCAGCGGGTGAAGGATTCAATGTTGATGTTGTTGGATACTTTTGAAGAGGTGCTATTGGCTCTTCCGGCAGTCCACCAGTTGTGAATCATAGTTTTCACTTTCTGTCATGATCAACCCTGTACGGTGCGAGCATTTTACTCGCATTGGCGAGTGTTTTTTTCACAATGGGAACAAAAATTGAATGCCACGAGCAATTGGCGATCACCATTTTAAGCTTACACTCGCCAGCCATTTCCAGTCAAAATGTTTGTAGAATGAAATTAACACGGCTGGTGGTAGTAAATAAATTGATTTTACGGTCGCAAACTTACAGAATTACAGATAAATCGACCGTAAAATATCATTAAATTCAGGTTTCTTGCTCGAATTATCGCGGAATCAGCTGTCAATCCCTGCTTCGGCAAACGTAAACAAACCTGTTTTATATACTCGACACACAAGTGCTGACGTGTCAAGACGACATCAACGTGAAATGACGTCATTACTATTCCATATTCATGGTTGTGTGTATCGCACATGCACCGTGACTGTGGCTGAAAGTTTTCAAAGCTTCAGGCCTTACAATTTGGCAACAAAACGGATAATAATGGATTTTTTAAAAGTAAAAAGTGGTAGGCCTATGTGAAAATAATAAAAATAAATTGCAGCACACTTGGAACTTAATTTGTTATCATTGGTTTTGTTCTTTATTATTTTAACACTGCTATTGTAAAAATAACGATTACTTTAGGCTCCTAAATGTTTTATCATTGGAGCCATTTCATGGCCCCTAAAATTTTTAACTCAGGAGCCATTGGCTAGTTAATCAAAATTTTCACCATACAGCGTTGGTCATGATATACCAACACTGATGGATGTTTATATAAATATGCGTAATTAATTGTAGCTAAATATGAAAAATAGTTGACTTAAACTAGAAATGTTTTGAAGGAATATGATTTGAAATTTGATTTTTTTTGATGAAGATTAAAAATTCCCGAGTTATTACCATTCTTTTTGTTGTTTACAGAAACGCATAGAGACGTCTTGAATCAAATCCTTCGCCAATCCACTGGACATCTATCAGAAGGTCCCTTCTCAGTCTTGGTCAACCACACAAGGATCTTGGACTTTGATGTCAAGCGGCGCTATTTCCGTCAGGAACTCGAGCGAACAGATGAAGGCATGAGGAGAGAAGACATGGCGATCCACATTCGTAGAGAGCATGTTTTCGAAGATTCTTACCGCGAGCTGCATAGAAGATCGGCGGAAGAGTGGAAGAACAGGTTCTATGTGGTGTTTGACGGAGAGGAAGGGCAGGATGCTGGTGGTCTTCTCAGAGAGTGGTACCTCATCATTTCAAAGTAAGTTGTCGTCAGTTTTGGTAATTAGGCCCTTACTTAACCAGTTTCAATAAAGCCCATGATATATTAACAACAGTCCTGACTCAACGGTCAATCAAGCGTACCCGCTATATTGCTTGATGAAGCGATCTTGATGCAGCAATATCATATCGCTTCATGAAGCGTTTTAGGTGTGAACCATCAATTACACAAAATAGATAACTAGAGCAATTAAGCTGTCTACACCAAAGGGTAATGTAAGTAAATTAGCCAGCACTGATGGAAAATAGCCGCAATTTGATAAGTGCTGGATAAAAATGCAATGGTCAATCTTTTAAAAAAATTTAAGAATAGTGCGACATGGTCTTAAACTTTAGAACTTATTGAGACTAGCTGGCATTTATCATTTTGATATAATGGTCATTAATTATGTACTTCTTTCACACAGACTTGCTTGTTAGATATTTCTTGTACTTGCCATGCTATAAATTGAAGTTCGATATGTTTAATAATTCCACTGTAGGACAAGTAGAAGTTAATCAAAGTTTACAAAATACGTAGATATAATCCTTGTAATGTTTCGCTTCACAGAAAAATCTTTAATCAGATGTATGCCCTGTTCAAGATCTTCCCTGGTGACCGTGTAACCTATATTCCTAACCCGGCTTCTCACTGCAAGTCCGATGTATGCCCTGTTCAAGATCTCCCCTGGTGACCATGTAACCTATATCCCTAACCCGGCTTCACACTGTAAGCCCCAATTATGGAAGTTAAAGGAGCATGGTCAGATTGCCTCAACTTTTTTTCAAACTTTTTGAGATTTTGGTACTAAAATGTTGCTCATATTTTTCTCATTATCCATGTAAATTTCACAGCTGAGTTATGTTCTATTTTGGAGATATATTTGAAAATGTGTCTAATTTTGGTAACCATAATTTATTTTACACAGTTGCATATTATAGGCGGCTCTGAAATACAAAATTCCCCTTAAAATCAAAACGGTATGACCGATTCAGCTGAAATTTGAAAATCTCTTCAGTGGTATTCTTTCATATGACATTGAAAACTACATTTTGGAAAATTGGCCCAAGCTCCTATAACCCTTACTCTCGCACGCTTAAATACAGTCTAAGTCCGAATACGTCATGAAAAAATTTCCGGTTCCCCTCGGATCCCCCTGGGATTCGAACCCATGACCCCCGCTATCCCGACCCAATGTCCAGCTATACCAAGCCACCGAGCACGGCCTGCCCGGGCAGCAATTTCATGATCATCTATATTCGCCGTCTGTGACGTATTGGGACTTAGGCTAATTCTTGATTTCTTACTGTAGTACTTTGTAGTACGTAGGAGGGTAAGGGTTAAGTGATGCATATGTACTACACGTTGATGGTGCTAAATAACCCTTACTCTCGCACGCTTAAATACAGTCTAAGTCCGAATACGTCATGAAAAAATTTCCGGTTCCCCTCGGATCCCCCTGGGATTCGAACCCATGACCCCCGCTATCCCGACCCAATGTCCAGCTATACCAAGCCACCGAGCACGGCCTGCCCGGGCAGCAATTTCATGATCATCTATATTCGCCGTCTGTGACGTATTGGGACTTAGGCTAATTCTTGATTTCTTACTGTAGTACTTTGTAGTACGTAGGAGGGTAAGGGTTAATCAAAGTTAAAAATTAACTAGAACTAATCCTTGTAATGTTTTGCTTCACAGAGAAATCTTCAATCAGATGTATGCCCTGTTCAAGATCTCACCCGGTGACCGTGTGACGTATATCCCCAACCCGGCTTCTCACTGCAATTCCAATTATGGAAGTTAATCAAAGTTTACAAAATAACTAGAAATAATCCTTGTAATGTTTTGCTTTACAGAGAAATCTTCAATCAGATGTATGCCCTGTTCAAGATCTCGCCTGGTGACTGGTATCCTATATCCCCAACCCGGCTTCTCACTGCAATTCCAATTATGGAAGTTAATCAAAGTTTACAAAATACCTAGAAATAATCCATGTAATGTTTTGCTTCACAGAGAAATCTTCAATCAGATGTATGCCCTGTTCAAGATCTCGCCCGGTGACCGTGTGACGTATATCCCCAACCCGGCTTCTCACTGCAATTCCAACCATCTCAGCTACTTCAAGTTTGTTGGCAGGATCATTGCCAAGGCGATCTACGACAACAAGCTACTAGAGTGCTACTTCTCCAGATCATTCTATAAGCACATCTTGGGGAAACATGTCAAGTAAGTGATGCATCTATAGGGAAAACAAAAATTTATTGGACAATTTAAACAAAAATCCATGGTAGAAGTTGCATTTACAAACAACCGACTCTGTACTATGGATTTCAGTTTATAATAATAGTTAGGGTTTGAATGGATGGAAAACAACAGTATAGAAGGTCAATGTTAAAATCACCCATCAGATATGGCAATAAACAAAAATACATAGTGGGGTTGCATTTACAATATGGATTTTTGTTTATGTTGCCAATAGATTATTGTTTGTCCTATAATTGAAATATTTCAAATTGACTAAATGCATTAGCTGCATCATAAAGAGCATCTGAGTATTATGGAGGTTATATTTTGTTCATAATAAGAACGCTAAATAAAGGTTATTGATTCAGAATTTAAAGCAGTCAATTCAGGTCACTGCTTCTGTGTATCACCAACTTAAAGCTCCAGCTCCCCAACTACAGGCAACAATTGCCAAATTTTCAGTAAGTTCAAATTGAATTGACTTAATTATTACAGTCTAAATAGGTACTAGCTAAGATCAGGATTTCAACTTTGTCTTTGCCACTTATTCACTGATTTTATTGCATTTTAAAGGGTATTTCCACTACTAAATAATCAATAGCCATTCTTGCTGCATTTTTTGAAAATATACAATTTGTTGTCCTTTAATTATCGCCATCAGGTATTCAGTTGCAGTGTTTGTTAAAATAAATCAGTGAATTCTAATAATATTAAGTCTACAGAATGATAACACCCTGGTCACATAACCACCAGTCACCGATCAGTGTCTGATAATAGGCCGAAGAAAGCCGCAACGTCGGAATGACACCGATGAATGCTTGCGAGCTCTTGCAATGAATGGTTGGCCTCCGGTCGTCATTAGACCATAACTGAAGACATAACTCAGAATTAAATTCTTGAGGCATGCTTTCAGCGTCTCTGCAGCTCACAGGCACCGTCCAGTGATCGGTGTCTGCTGAATTCTACCCGGTATGACGCTGTAAACACATCGTAACCTCATCGCAAGGTTATGTGATTGTGACCAGGGTATAATTTTCAAAATATGTTTAAATCAACAAGCAAACATTTGGAAAAATAGCAGAACTGCTTTACAGCTCCCTAATATGAAATTTGGGTTGAAAATCTTGTATCTTTCAAATAAGTTAGATTTAGTAGTATGAGGAATCATATCACAGTAGCTTTAAATATTGCAAGAGGATACAAATCATCTTTTTGATGTTCTCATGTTTCACTTGGCATGCAGGTATACAGATATGGAGAGTGAAGACTATGAATTCTACAAAGGTCTTGTGTTCTTGATGGAGCATGCAGTATCAGAGCTAGGATATGAACTCACCTTTAGTACAGATGTAAGTTGGCATTTTTTTACTATACTTTGATCAACACTAAATAGGCGGGAATATGAGGCTTTTCTTCATCCTCAAGTAAAACATAATCCCAGTTACACGCGCACTGTAGATACTGATGCGCGAGTCACACGTGCAACGCACACTGCGTCTCCTGCAGTTTTGCCGTGTCCAGCTACTCACACGCTTATCTGTATCAATTCACCATGTGAAGAGGCCGGCCTATTTGGTGTTGATCAAAGTTCACAGTACTCGTTTTTGTTGTTGCATTTCATAAAATGGATCCCAGTTTTCCTTCTGCAGTTAAGATGCTGTCTGGCCCAAGGTCAAACAGTTTTGACAAAATATGCCTATAATGAGCTCATAATGGTAATGGCTATGTTTCTTACCCATGGATTCCACAAAATCAGCATTTGTGTATACTAACATTGCAGCAAATGCAAATTTCATGAACCCACAATAACAGTAATTTTTAAGAATGCATGATACTTCATTCCAAAATTCCATGGTATTACATGTTATATCGTGAATCCTTTATTTAAAGAGCTATGAAAACTATATTACAAATGTTTATCCTTCTTTATTTAATAAACTATAGAAATCAATGTCATACATGAATGGGCATTTAAAATCATGGCAAGCTTTAAGCTGATGGTATGATTCTGGTGCAGAGATGTGCATTGAATGTATTTGTATTAATATACTGAACAAATCTATGCTACTTTTCAACAGATTGAGGAATTTGGTGTGACTGAAGTGAGAGATCTGATTCCCAACGGACGCAACATTCCTGCGATTTTCACGCAATCGCCGCGTCAAGCAACCAATCAAGATACGCGCCGCGCATTTACATTACCGATGCGTAGTCACACACGCTCTCATCCTACGCACCCTGCAGATTTGATTTGTAGGAAATTTAATGATTCCAATAATAGTTAAATGAGCTCATAATGGTACTGGCTATGTTTCTTGCTCAAGGATTTCGCTAAATCAGCATTTTATGTATACTAACATAAGAGCAAATGCAAATTTCATGAACCCACAATAACAGTAATTTTTAAGAATGCATGATACTTCATTCCAAAATTCCATGGTTTTACAGGTTATATTGTGAATCCTTTATTTAAAGAGCAATGAAAACTATATTACAAGTGTTAATCATTCTTTATTTAACAAACTATAGAAATCAATGTCATACATGAAAGGTCATTTAAAATCATGGCAAGATTTAAGCTGATGGTATGATTCTGGTGCACAGTTGTGCATTTATTACTTGATTCGGTGCAGAGATGTGCATTGAATGTGTTTGTATTGCCATACTGAACAAATATATGCTACTTTTCATTTAACAGATTGAGGAATTTGGTGTGACTGAAGTGCGAGATCTGATTCCCAACGGACGCAACATTCCTGTGACAGAGGAGAACAAAGCCGAGTATGTGTCGCTGGTGTGCCAGATGAAGATGACTGGAGCTATCAGGAAACAGATTGAGAACTTCCTGGAGGGCTTCTATGACATCATCCCCAAGAAGCTCATTTCTATCTTCAATGAGCAAGAGATGGAGCTGCTGTTGGCTGGTTTGCCTTCTATAGATGTGGATGAGTTGAAAGCCAATACTGAATACCACAAGTACCAGATTAACTCGTTACAGGTGAGATATGAGTGATATGCCATTAAGAACTTGGTGACCATTAATAACCTGCGTAATATAGAGCGATCCAATCTAATAAGATTATTTCTACTTTTACGCAAACAACTGTGCGGTCATTATCAGGTAACAATGACTTCTTATAATGACACGTGTGCATATGTGATGTCATTAGCACTGAAAGCATTTTCTCATAAAACGCCAATCAAGCGCCTGTATGCAACCCAAACACGCACGTTTATCATATTATGCGATGATCATCATGTCTGGACTGATCAAAATTCTCTTATAGGGATAAGTAGACCTTTTAAGGTCTACTTATCCCTATAAGATAAAAGGTCTACTTATCCCTATAAGATAAGTACCTTTTGTTGGTTCCTATTTTAACATGTGTATAATCTACTTTTAACTGATTGACCTTGACCTCTGAAATGCATTTTGCAGGGTTTCACTCTTCAGTGGCAAACAAAGTATGCAACCCTGGGGATGAGGCTGTTATGAAAATACATAAGAAATGGAAAATAGGTATACCAATTAATTTTGCACTTTTTGCTATATTCAAAAACTATTTGGAATTTGGAGGTGAAATTTTGGATTTATAATCAGAAATCAGAAAAATATGGGCTTTCATTTGCTGGGAAAAAAAATGCAATACTTCCGGTTGAGCCCTGGGGATGAGAATGTGATGGGAACCTACACCTTTAAGTAAGAAATAAGTTTTAATAAACTAAAGTATTTCTTCATAAAAGTATACATAAAAGGCATTAAAATGTCAAAAGAGCGGTTATTAATGACAATAATAACTGTGCACCATCTATTTTTCGGTCATTCTGTGAATTCGTCAGTGATTGTTTTTGACCTCGGGATTTTTCTTCGGGAACTTCTGTCCCTCAGAAAAACACTTCGGTCCAAAACAATCACCTCAGAATTGACCTCAAAATAGATGGTGCACAGTTATTATTGTCTTAATAATGCTTTGTTGTACGATATTAAGATCTACCTAACCAGTACAACACTGTACCTCAATCTTAAAAGTCTATTCAAAATAAATTAGACATGGATGTGGTGTTTAATCCTGTTACAATAACATGTTGTGGTTGGACAATTTCTTGCCTGTTTACACGGAAGGATATTATGATCTTGAATTTTTTCAGGACTTCTTTGTGCAAGCAATCACAGTTTCTTGAAAGCAATCACGGTAAAAATTAACAACGAACAATGAAAAATCAGATGATACAAATCAGTAACGTTCAAAGCATAATTCGACATATGTGAACATAAAAAGAAAACTTACTGATCTCATTGTCATTTAATAATACCAAAGGTCTGAAATTGGGCGGGTTATTTGTGATCTTTTAAGCTTACTATACTTTGATCAACACTAAATAGGCGGAAATTATGAGGCCTTTCTTCATCCGCAAGTAAACAAAATCAATGTTACACGTGCACCGAGATACTGATGCGTGAGTCGCACATGTACGCGCGCTGCGACTACTTCAGGTTTGCTGTGTCCAGCCACGCAAGCGCTTATTTATATCAATTCACGATGTGAAGAGGCCCGCCTATTTGGTGTTGATCAAAGTATATCATTGGATAACATGCAGCACATGTTTTTCATTTGTATCGTTATAATAAGTGTTTATCGCTACAGTGAGACCAGCACTTATGGCGACTTTTATTCTGTAAGCTTGTAACTATGGTCATAGCCACTTCTTTGCCACGTCATTGCTTCTTCATTCCATGGAGCAATAGATGCCGTTTGTGGCTTAGAGTAAAGACTGGTCTATAGGAAGCAGTATATCACATTGCTTGTATGCTGTGTCCAAAGGCCTGTGACAGAAGTATAGTGGTGTATTAGTATACTAGCATTGGTTTAGCATACAACATGAGTTGATAAAATCAGAAAAATGTATCAATAACAACCTTAGAGAAGCTCATTAAAATGTTTTTGTGTTACATGAACATTATCCATATCAATGCTGAATGTCTGCCTTCTTTCTTTGTCAACAGATTCAGTGGTTTTGGCGAGCTCTGCGGTCCTTTGATCAGGCTCTTCGTGCAAAATTTCTGCAGTTTGTAACAGGTACTTCCAAGGTTCCGTTGCAAGGCTTTGCATCTCTTGAGGGTATGAATGGTCCACAGAAGTTCCAAATACATCGAGATGACAGGTCCACGGACAGATTGCCAACAGCTCATACGTGGTGAGTAATCGGGGCTTGCAAGCTCCACTATGGCTGACATCTACATTGATGTATATTCCAGGAATGTAGATTGTTTCTTCATTATGACGTATAGATGGAATGTGGATTGGTGCTGTGTATTCAACTCTGTGCAAATGCGTCTGTGCCTATGCACCGTAACTCCAAGTCCTAAAAGTCGTCCATTAATGCACACACATTCACAGTGCATGAGGTGCGTGTGTGTATTAACCATTGGATGTACATCGTCTATGTACATTCTTGCAAGCTGTAGTTGTGCTTTCCTCATACCTTTCTTGCTAGGATATTGTGTTTTTTATACAAATATTCTTAGTTTCTGATGTTAATATTACAACCGAAGTACCTATATAAAGTGCTCTACGGAAGCACTTCTAAGTGAAGTGAAATGGTTGTGACGATCTATCTGCAGTGGATCATGAGCGCTTTGTATCCTATTCAGTAAAAGGCGCTATACAAATGCTATTATTATTATTATACAATGTTAAATTTGTGTCAGATTTGCTTGCTAGTTGTAAAAATAAGATGTGTCCTATATGTATGTGATGCAATGGTCTGGATATCTGTTTATCATGACCAAAAAAGTACTTGCTCTGCTGCATTTATTTTCTTCTGTCAGCATAATTTTCCCACTGCAGTGACAACTTTGACAATGCATTTGATTTCTTATACTAAATTTTTGAATTCCTTATCTCAATTTCAGTTTCAACCAATTAGATCTACCAGCCTACGAGACATATGACAAGCTACGTAGAATGTTGCTACTAGCTATAGAAGAATGCACCGAAGGATTCGGACTAGCCTAAGCCAAAACATTGTACGAACCCAAGAAATTGCCACACAAAGGATAGCTGTTGATTTCATTCCAAGTTGACTTTAGGGGATATCAAAGATACGCCACCCTTGACCTTGCTGTCTTGTGCTTGCCCAGATCTGGACAGAACAGCTACGAATTCCCTGATCAGTCAAGCAGAAAGTGAGGCTTATTTCGTGACTGTATCACGAGTGATGCTAATTATGAAGCATAATAGGCCTATAGCCTACTACATATATTGATAATGGTAATGACAGGACTCCCATCAGATCTTCGGATGAGCTAGTCAGGGAAGGCATAAGTGTTTGAGGCTGTAGGCGATTGTGGATTATGTGTGTGTCTGAACCAAAGGGTTCTAACAAACCTATGCAGCCGTGTTTCAAGTGAAGTTATGGATGTATAGATTATTTGTCATGATTTGTCCGCGTATATTTGAAGAGCTGAAATCGGGGTAGCCTGTGGACTAATATAGCGTAGTAGCTA
>JXSR01S000270.1:109177-120814 GCA_000969725.1 Ophiothrix spiculata
GTAAGAGTCACTGCGAGATACAGCAATACCATTCAAGACAACACAAATGATAATGATGTTTGTGCCATTTTCTCAGTTTGTACTCAATGTGACTTAACCCCCTTCTGGTTCTAGGGTCCTCAATTCAGGTTCAATTCCTGATTGTGAATTCAATTTTTTCTATTCTTGTTCTCCACCAGAGGGATTATTAATATGCAGAGGTTTTTATTTATTTATATGAAACTTGATATTCTCATTTCTTTTTTAGCATGTGAACGGTGAAGATATACCAGGGATGCTGAAAGAATTTCCATGGGCTCTTGTTGACTCCATATCACTATTTGAGCGTCTGGACGCCTCCTTTAACAGCATCTCACGCATCCCACCGGAGATTCCATTAAGACTTCCACATCTCTCGTTTCTCAATTTAAGCCACAACCATTTAGCATCACTGCCAGAGAGCTTTTCACTGTTATTCCATTTAAAAACACTTCTGATCAATCACAACTCACTGAAACAACTCCCAGAATCCTTTGTTAATTTAGTTAAACTTGAAAGATTAGATCTTTCCCATAATGCACTAGTCAAACTGCCTGATGACATAGGCGAAATGGAAACTTTGCGAAAGTTGAACGTTTGTGACAACAAGTTGACTTGTTTACCATTATCGTTAGGGAAATCACATACTATAGCTGTGTTAATAGCATTGAACAATATTTGTGTGAATTGCCCACCTCAATCAGTGTGCCAGGAGGGTTCTGAAGCGACTCTTTCATTCCTTAGAAAACAGTGCAAAAACGGTTACATTCCTAAACCTAGGAACCAAGGAAATGTTTTCAAGAGGGCAAGAGGTAAGCAGCCATGAAACATTTGCTTAATTTTGTATTCTTTTGTAACTTTTCAAATAAATGTATTTTATTGGTATATAGTCTGTCGTAGAATATCATGTATTAAAAAAATGATATTAAAAGTCCCATAATAGAAATGCAAATATCAAGACCTGGTAGCCAAATTTGAGAATGAGAGGCTGGACCGTATTCTACTTTCCAGTAGAAGTTGGTGTAGAGGCATAACACCACACTTAACAAATGCCTAGCCAACTTAGGTATTCCCAATGGGAAACAAAAGTTGATCATGAACGCAACATCAAAAACTGCTCTGCAAGCAAGCTTCTCCAACTGGCTCTGCAGAAGTTCATGGGCATTCAAACATATTGAATTAGTACCACTTCTACTTATTTACTCTGTGGGAAGAGGGACGGTTGAGCACTCATAAAACCATTTTAAACTGCCAAAGTCTGGTCATAAGTCCGGAGACCTCAGCTCCATAGTTTCTATCTTCTGTAATTAAAGATGTTTTTTTCCAATATTGAGTTATCTTACATGAGAGAACTGCAACGGAGTGCTCATCTAACAACATTTGAATGATGGATCAGCATACCTGTCAACATTTCAAAATTCTGAATCGGGAGATTTCGTGTGAGATCACGTTCTATGGAATTCACAGGCTATTCAAAAACACGAAAACACTTTAAGATAACTCTTCAAAAATCACCGTATGAGCTGACGTTCCAATGATGTTCTGAAGTGTAGGTAAGGGCGCACACCAGAAAAATACTACATGATTCCGGTAACACTTACGTGTATTTCAGTGGAGGAGTTATTTACTGGTGTGCGCCCATAATAGCAAAGATGATAAAAATATTTTAACGGTAATAGGCTTACTTTCTGCGCTGTTGATGTGTAATGCAACTATACAAAAATGCCAATTATAGCAAATTTTCACGATAGTGGGAGACCGCAGTAGATTTTTTTGAAAATCAGGAGATTTGGCTTAAAATGTAAACCCGATTGGGAGAGCGGGAGCACTACCAAAAATCGGGAGAAACCCGACAAAATCGGGAGACTTGACAGGTATGGCTCCATAAATGACTGTGCCGGTGATCTAACCAATAAATCATTCCTGCAGTATCGCCATGACTGAAATACTGGAATCAATATTTTGGAGGCACGAAACACCAAATATCAAAAAACATAAGTCAAAAGTTTGATGTTACAGATTTTTGTGAAAATCAAATTTGATGTTAGTTATGACATGGAATATAATTTTGAGTGCAAGTTTACAGGTTGCTAAAATTGTGAACTACAGCTTCATGATGATATGTGACAAGGTAGGCCCTATTACTTAGTTCGCAAGGTGAATGTTACTTGAAAAAACCCAGTCCTTTTTTATGCATGCAAGAACGTAGTTCAAACTTTTAATGAAGTAAAGTTGCTAAAATTGTGAACTACAGCTTCATGATGATATGTGACAAGGTAGGCCCTATTACTTAGTTCGCAGGTAAATGTTACTTGAAAAAAACAACCAGTCCTTTTTTATGCATGCGACAGCGTAGTTCAAACTTTTAATGAAGTAAAGTACAGTAAAGAGAAAGATGAAGACAAATTTAGATTTCTGTTTTGTGAGTGATATTTGCTTTTTCTGTTTCATTTGACAATTCTATCCTAATGTTACATTTCAGGTTTTGTTGATATTGAGAAGATAATTGTTTAAAAATAGAGATATTTCTTATGTTGACATACAATAGAGACGTTTCAGTCTCAAAATGTAATCATTTGAAGAAAAAAATAAAAATTGAAAATGACAAACATGGAAATACATTTTTTTTGCGGCACAGTATTTATTTACATTGATTTTGAAATCAAGAACACAGTATTGTAGGTCTTTAATAGAGAATAGGCAATGCTTTTGCAGTGTGTAAGTACTGTAGTAAAACCATAGTACAAATATTATCAGACAATTTCGTTTTTATTTTAGGTGATGTATTACAGTCGACAGTTGCCAACCCGCATTCAGCTAGAGCTCAATATGTCCAGGAACAAACACAGACAACGAATACAAAGAATAGGATTAGAACTCCGCTAAGACCACCATTGCAAGCGACCAGCTTGGAAGCAGATGAACTCATGGACAAAATTGTTGGTAAGGACCACCATGCCTTGTTGAAAACATGTAGTGGAATCCCCTTAGAATCTTTTGAATGTTTTATCAAAGATTCGGGCAATCTACACGAGAGTGCAAATCCAGATGAATGCGCATCTCCGTAAGCCGCTTTACAGTAGACTGTGGCTACACGAGCGTCAGATCTGGATCTGCTGTACAGTACTCTGCGTGCATGTGTACTTGTAAGCGGTCTACGGAGATGCGGATCTCAGATCTGGATCTCGAAGATGTTTAGAGTCACATTACAAATATTTTGTCATAAACTATACATGGGCACTTGTTTACTGGAAACATTTTCTTTGGTTCAAATTCAATTTGGTGGGAAATTCAAACAGTCAAATTAATCATGTGAAATGGATTATTGAGACCTGGATCGAGTTATGGGGAAACAATTGAATACGCTAGAATAAGAACATCCCAACTCCATGGGCTGCCTTCTGTCAAGTTATGTAAAATGTAAATGCATATAAATCTCGGAAAATGCTTTAAAATCACTAGAAAGCATTTTCATGTCTTTATCCTTATCATAGCCTCACATTTGACCTTGTAGTTGACTTTGTTAGACATTGTTAGATAATTTTCCTAGCATATAGTTGCAGAGAGGAGCTTTTTGCTTTGCAGAATTTTTTTTTTATCCCAACAATGTGTGGTAGACATTGACCTGCTGTATATGGATTTCTTTTTATTTTATGTCATATGCACAAACCTTCATTTGTTTCAGTATATGCCACCTTATAAATTTGTAAATTGTATTTTCAACTGTAATGCTGCCCTCACTTAGAAATAGATTTTTGATTCACTATCAATGTGAGGGTATGTATTGGTGCTATTCCTTATCAAACAAGTAATGATTTTTTTACTTTAATTTTTTGTTTTTATATTTATATTACTACTTATACCATATCCTATATGCTTTATATGTTAAACCAATTGTGGACAAATGTCTTTTAAGAGCAAATCAGATTTTCTAAAAATGATTTTTTTTTTCTGTCCATGCTTGGAATACTTTCCACCAGATTCAAAGAATGACATAAACGAGTGGAGTGCAGCTAACCTCCTCTTCCCTTCACTCACCCATTCTTTTTTGAAAAAGAAAAGTTTAATTTGGGAGAAAAATCAGGAAAACAAATTGGGAAAGAAATCATGGTATTTGGAAAGAAAAGGGAAAAATCGAGTTTTGCCATCCTAGGGTTACGCCATTGGTGAGTTACTTCGAGTTTTGGCTAAAGCAGGCGAGTACCAAGATCATTTCATCAAGCTAATCATACCAGCTTTGCTAGAAACATTGCATACCCCAAGGAAGAAATCAAAAGCTTGTAAATTCTTGGAAAGTAAGATTTTTTTATTACAGAGGCATTTATAGTAAAATCATATAAATGCAATTTTACACCCCCCCCCCCCATACACACACACAAAAGAATATAAATAATTGATGTGGTTTGATAATCGCTAAATGAAACCTACCTGAAAATGGAATCAAGTTGCTCAAAATTATCTATTAAACACTGCCACCAGATGCTAGTTAGTGCTATGGTATATAAATAAAGGCATATCACTATCAGATTTAGTTTTACAGATAAGTTGATTGAGAGTTTAATACACCCTTAAGCGTGCTGCTGATATAATACTAAGCAGCAAGAGCTATTTTTTGCATAGATGTTGTTTATCATTATTTTGTTGCACATGTAGAGGAGTTTGACTCCAGGACATAAGGTCTTAATATAAATATTGCTTTTTAGGGTCACAATTCAATCTAGTAACAAAAACAAATACCCTGTCCAACCTGCAGGATATAACAGATTTTGTAGGTTCAGGGACATTAGATGGGCATTACTATTCACATGCCAAGTCCAGTAAAGCTGAATTCATAATTTCTATTAATTTCACCGCAAATGGCACCGGAAATGAATTCACACTCAAATGGCATACAGACAGTGGCAGTCTATATGTCCAGTAAACTGGTTTGACCCTAACATATGTCTAGTAAACTGGTTTGACCCTAACATATCCCCAGTAAACTAATTTGACCCTAACATATGTCCAGTAAACTTGTTTGACCCTAACATACATCCAGTAAAATGGTTTGACCCTAACATACACTGTCCCTGTGGCTTACAAATTTGTAAGTGCACATGGTTTTTACCTTCTGCCTTAGGGCGTGTTCACACAGAAGAATTTGGTCATGACTATATTTTTGCTCACGAGCAAATTCCCAGTGTGAACGCAATTATAGAAAGTGTCTCGCTCGAGACCAAAAGTGTCGCGCCACTAGTTTTAACGCGCGAGTCGTGTCCCAGTGTGAACGCAACTGCTAAGTCTTGACTAGTTATGACTAGTCATGACTAGTCATGACTGTTATATGTGAACACAGTCTTAGTGTTACCTTGCATTTTTCTGGAACTATGATAACCAATGGGGTTGTGGATACTTCCACACTATATCTTAGTTTTTCCTCTTTCCATATCCATACATACCAAAATGATTACAATGTGGCAAAGCATTAAAGGACTATATTGTCATAAAATATAGCATACATTAAAGTCGTAAAGCTATATAAGTAAATACTTATGATGAACAGGATCCTAAACTTTGATATCTTACAGCTGAATTATTTTCAAAGGATTTACAAACTATTACCTAGGTGCCCCAGTTCATTTCTTATGTGTATTTATGCAACCATAGAAAACCTTGTACAGGATGATGTAAATTATCACAGAAGTAGTTATTCAACTGCTCTAAAAAGATATTAAGCTTGTATCATTGATATGCATTTAGTTCAAAAAGTTAACAAAGCTAAGAAATCAGTACTTCTTACATATGAAGGATAATATTTAGAAGAGTCATATTCATAGTTCCTTTGACTGACAATTAAAGCAATACTATAAAGTGTTAAAAATGGAGCGCCCCTTTTCACCCATGATTTTTGTTTTCATTAGCTTATTGAGTTTGTTTTCGGTAGATATTAATACCCTCCACACGATTTGGCTTAAATATGCTTACTTTTTCTGTAATGGCAATTTGTTGAATTAAATTCGGGATCCCGAATTTAATTCCACGTGTATTAGTATAGGAAAACACGCATGTGCTTTTTATCCATTTTACTGTGGCATAATAAGTTTTTGACAAAATATGCTTGAAAAGGGTTTTAGATAGTCACATTCCTTCATTTTAGGCTGTTTTTACTCAAAATTATTTCTGATCAAAATCTTATAGTATTGCTTTAAGCAGAGGCAAGCTTAAGATAATTGACTGAAATATTTTTTTTTTTTTTATGTAAGTTTGTTTTGTAATAATTCCACAATAAAACAATAACATCGAATTTGACACTTTTCTAATGAAAATAAAATTGTTTTTCCCACTGATGTATCCTTTTCTTAGATATTAGTTTTTAGATCGCCAAGTGCTACTTACAAAATTCTAAGTATTTGAAATCATAACATAGGCCTATCTTTAATCTTTGCTAAATTTATCATATTCACTTGTAGCTAGCTATTTTGATGTTGTTTTGTATAATTTGAAAGTAGATAACGTTACCAATTGACCCATTTATTGTTTTAATTATAAGGATGAGTTAGGTGCAATAATAATAAGGCCAAAAAAAATAAATTGTTATGTTGTCCTCAGCGACCAACCCTATTCAAAAAAAAAAAAAAATTAGGGTCAGGAAAGCACCCAATTTTGCTCATATTGGGTGTTTTTTGAGAAAATATTGGAAAATGCACCCAAATTTGGTACTTTAGGTGCTTTAAAAAAAAAATAATTTAAAAAAAAATAAATTTCCGAACGACCGACTCAATTTTTCAGAAATCCCACTTGAGGGCAACACAACAATTATTTTTTTTGGCCTAACATAATGAAGAGATTTGTCAATGATTATTAATACTGACTAGCAATTTAGCAAAGGCAGATGATTTACATAAAGTAATGTTAGGCAAAAAAAAAACATGTTTGTTTTCCCTGTGAGCTGCTGCGCGCATTTCGTTTTGACGTCATATATTTGCACATTTCATATTTTTATTTTGATATTTATGAAATCGAAAATCAAAATGGCCAATTTGATAAAAAGAACGGGGAAAATTACAAACTCATTACTAAAGAAGTGTTTTCTTTTCAACAAACAATCGAAACCGCACAGGTTTCTTACTAAAAATTCATCATCCATGCAGATTTTCAATTAAAATTTGCCTTTAATAGCACCTCTTACAAAAATTTAAAAAAATGAAAAATGAAATAAAATTAAATTTTAAAAACTGCAGTTTACATTTAGGTTATTTGACCACCAACAGGAAACAAACTTGTTTTAATAGCACCTCTTACAAAAATTTAGAAAAATGAAATAAAATTAAATTTTAAAAACTGCAATTTACATTTAGGTTTTTTGACCACCCACAGGAAACAAACTTGTTTTGTTTTGTTTTTCCAATATTTTATTTAATCTAAGGAAGGTCAGAGCTTCACAAATATTTAAACGTAGTTTTTATTATAAAAACTAATATCCATATAAATGTATGCATTTTTGGAAAGAAAATTTCACAAGCAATTTATTTAGACCTATAGCATCGGATTCTAAATTTAAGAACTCACTTTTAAGAAACCCACCAAAATGAGTTATTTTGCCAATCAAAATATTTGAACAAGCTTTAAAAAGTATTACTTCAAAAATAAAGCTGTAAAAATCATCTAAATTATCAAAGAGTGCCAAAAATTGCTAAAAAAACCCACAATTTTTTCAAAAAAAAATGTGTGTATTTTGGGCTATTAAGACCATTATTTTAAATTAATAAATAAAATGAGAAACAATCCCCAGAACTATCAAATAAGATGACTTTTTCTACTTAGTTTTGATGAATTATGTTTTTTCTTGGCTTGTTCAAAATGTTTAAACAAAATTGAAATTTTGGTAATTTTCTGGAAAGCAAGTTCACGAATCGAAACTCTTATGTATAAATAGATTCCTTGTGCTATTTCCTTTCCCAAAATATACAGCTTGTCCCAATATTAATGCAACGAGCAAATAAAAAATATTAAAAAATAGTTACCAAAAGATTTAATCATAGTGTTACATGTTTTTTAAAAGTAGAGTAATTACTCTACAGCATGCTTTTTGTCCCGTTTCATTTTATAACTCCAGTCCAAAGACAAATTAAAGAAAGCCCTTTAAATCTACTTTGGTCCGATTTGTAAGTTTAGACTTGCAGCTAAAGAAATGCAAACTTGAAATGAAGAGAATTCTGCAACCAGCTAGAGCGCAACCAATCCAAACCAATCTTACCTGACCTGTACCTAACATTACGTGATATTTTAAGTTCATTTTTAACTTAAATAGGTCAAAATTTTCAATTAAAGTACGGTCTTCCTGATACTCTCATGTTTCTTGAATCTGTTACTTCTTGTGCAACAATCGGGTAGTTTAGGATACAATTTCTACCAAAAGAGTGGAAAAAAGGGATTCTAATTAAAGATGTCAACCAATGATAAGTATTTAACCGACACAACGGCAGAAAACTGAAGACAAAGGAGTTTAAGAACTCAAATAATTTAATGATTCATCTGGCCCGCCAAGGGGACGCAACTGGTTGATTAAACCAGACGCAACAACCTGCTTAATATCAGCAGATCATCATTAAATTTAGTCCTATTCATAAAATGGGTTCAAGGGATGCTTCTCCTAATCATGTGATGTTTTTAGCAATTTCCATTCAACGTGTGCTCAATGACGTTACCAGAGGTGAATCTTTACAGATTAACAAATCGGACCATCAAGATTTTTTTGGGTTTTACAAAATTTGCAATAACTTTTGATTTAGAGATCCAAATTAAACAAAACAAAATTTCTGTAAAAGCCAATGGTCTACTCTATTATATAATTATAACGTTTGCTCACGATTGTGCTCTGTTCTCTCAAAATAAAAGTTCAAAGTTTGTTGCGTTTTTTGGGGGACACCCTGTATACATTTTTATAGAAAGTGGATTCGATTTTAAGTTATGAACAAAACGAAATTTTCAGCAATCATGTGGCTCTGTTCTCCCTTAAAGCGTGCTTCATGATATTGTCCCTTAATGATGCACACAACTAAGGTAGCATAGGTGAGAATACGCTGGTGTTGAGATATGTACAGAGTTTGACTCCTCAAAATTAAAAGGATCAAACATAATGCTAACAAAATTACACTTTAAACATGTTTTGTGGTATACATATCGTATCAGGCTGTTCGAATTGTTGTAAACCCAAATTTTGCTGCCTTTGTGAAATTTGATATTTTAGAAAAATATTGTGTGGAGTTTAAGAAAAAGACATTCTGAACTTGTCCAATGTTCAACCCACCTAAAAAAATTTACATGGTCACCATATGTGACCTACTCTGTCGAAACCCGGACAAAGTTGCACAAATCCCTTTTTCAAATTTTACCAAATTTAAAATGGCAAAATTATAAGCTTTCCAATGATATATCACACTCTAAGATCGCTCAATGTTTTGTATGTCAAAAAGTGATATTAAGGTTGAAAATTCCTTTGTTTTCTATTGATTTGTGACAAGTTTAATGGGCTATATCTCCTTAAGTGTTCTGGCGACTTTGTCCGGGTTATGTGGGAGCAAGTCACATATATGTTTTCTCACTTCTTGTAAGGTCATCAAGATCATAATCTCTAAATAAAACCAGTGGCGTAACCAATGGGATGGTGAGGGGACAAACAAAATTGCCAAGAAAAATTCCAAAAATCAGGAAGAAAATTTGAGAAAATCTTATGGGAAAAGGCAAATTCTGGAAGAAAATCGGGCAAACACAAACAAAAAATTAAGGACAAATTGAATGTTAATTAAGAAGGAAATTGGGAAGAAAAGTCATGAAAATTGGGAATCGGATGGTTAGGTCTGGTTACGCCACTGACTAAAAATAAGAGTTGAAGCAACAAGATTGGAAGTTGGTGGTTTTTTCCCCAAGGAGGGGGAGGGGGCACTCACATATGTGGGCAGGATATATATATCCGGCGGTCAAGACCCCCTTTTTCAGGCCGCCAGGCCGCTCACTAGATAGATCCCCATTTCAGCATGATTCAGTTTTTTTGACACCGTTTTTGAGGATAACTACAAAATTTTACCTCTAACTGCAAAACTTACTTAGGAAATGTGAAAATTTTCAGCTCAGGAGTAGTTCGATTAATAGAACCCTTATTTTTTCGGGTGACACAAACCAACATGAGGGATATAACTACCAAGTCCAGTGATCTAGAAAGTCACTTTACTACCTACCCCGAAAAAAAGGTTTTTTTTTCGGGAGGGGCGATCAGTCTGCTATGTAGAACTCGGGCTTTCTAGTAAAGTGGTATGTGATAGTGGATATTGTGGATAGTAACCCAGAAAAAATCAAGGTCCTAGGATCGGACTAGCTCAGGAGGCCATTTTTTGCAAAAATTTCAGTTCATTAGCCCCCCCCCCCCAAAGAAAAAAACAAACTCAAAATAGGTTTCAAAGGTCCATTTTTTTACAGAAAATCAGTTTACCTGACCCCCATTTTGGCGCTTCATGCCTGACATACTTACCACTTTGAAAGTTGAGTGCCCCCAGGGTTTTTCATGGGCATGTATGAGCAATGTATAAAGTGGTGTGTGTTCATATATTAACTTCAAAATTTATATACAATATTTCTGATGAAACTGAAGTTGTTTTTCCCAGTGATGTATCCTGTTTCCTATATATAGCAGTAAGATGGCAAATGCTTCTTATTTGTTTCTTTTATAGTTATTTTTATCATGTTTGGCAGAATTTTGAAAAGCGGTAAACACTACCAATTGACCTATAATTAACTGTTTTGTTTAAAGGATGAATAATAAAAGTGATGATAATAGTGGAGAGATTGAATATTTTGACATCTTTTATACCAGCTACTCAATAGCTAAATAGAGGAAACAAATGCTAGCACTATAGTTTACTTAAGGAAACTTTGAGAAGAGATAATTTAACTGTATGGTGACTCAAGCTAGTGATGGTTAGCTGTGGTTCTAATGGGAAAATGAACATTTAACAAGCTTAAATGCATGTAAATAATGGTAATACTCTTTGTGAACTGTATAATTATCCCTGTTCAGTGTGCTCAGTTTTGAGCGATGTTACAGTTTTATCCACTTTTACGAGTTCACTGCAAGTTTGCAGAAGTATACTACCCGGGGTATACATCGTGAGTTCAGTGCAATATGATACCTCGATATTGCTGTGAATTTGATCTCTGCTTGCAGTGGTGATATATAGAAAATAACACAGAAAAACAAAACTCATAAAGGTTAATTAAAACTTGGCCTAAAACATTGGATCAGTATCAAATGGATGGAATCGAACCAATATCATAACCATTATCTAAAAACTAAGCAGTATTTAATATGTATACACCTTAAAATTAGATGTACAATGTGGCTTAATAAGCCTTATCCTATATGTCTTATAACACATACGATACACCTTTTAAGGCATAGGTTTACGCCGTATAAGGCATACAATATCAGATCTGCAACAAAAAACTAATTGGTTCTTATTAACATACTCTACTTGCTCCGTGGTCGGACAGTCACGTAAAGCCGTGGGTCCCCTGTACGAATAGACTCCTTCATGGGGTATGCATGTTATGCAAGTACTTGTGTCATTGATTGATTGGTTGATT
>JXSR01S000274.1:1968-19604 GCA_000969725.1 Ophiothrix spiculata
AATGTATACTTTTGTAGGTCTCTGGACTAAACATTAAATGATATGTTCTGTTAAAACAAAACAGACGCATTTTCAAACAATTGCTGGTGTGAAACAATTTTTTTGACCAGTTGGTGACTAGTGTCCAACACCCAAGCACCCGTTATTGATTAAATTTTTCAAATTGTTGATTGCCTAAATAAAAGCGACTTGCTTTTCAATGATTTTTTCAGACGATTGTTTTCAGAATATCTCTTACTTCTTTCTGCATCGGTAAAACGATTGGGTGTTTCAATTTACAAAGATTCAAAACCGATCTATTGACTTCAATAAATACGTTTCCAGAAACTTGCCAACCAAAAGGAGACGACATTGGTCTGGGGCACATTACAGTAATTTTTACTCCTCAAGTACATGAAATACATAAACCACCTCTAGGGACCAAACTATAAAAGCTAGGTACTTGGTACATATGTGCCCAAATGACTAGAGCAAGTGCCTTTTGGAAGTCTTAGGCCAAGCAGCCTTTTAAAGGCCTTGGGACCTAGGGGCCCAAGCGTATATGTATAAAACCACCTGTAGCGCCGTAACTATAAAAGTCACAATGACTAATCCTGATACAGACGTACCCCATGACAAGAGGAAGTGCATTTTGTTAGTCTAAAGAGGGGGCGTTACCATACCTTTGTCATGGGGGATAAAGGTGTTTTTGCCGACAACAAAAATAGAATAATCATAAATACTTTATCTGCAACATAATGCAAAGGAGGTTTCTGAGGGGGTGCCCCCTGAGGGGTTAGACAATTTTGAAATTTAAAAACACAAATCACTCGATTTGGTGCATAGATTTTGCTACTTTATACTTCAAGTTAGCACTTTTTCTATCAAAACCTGGGCAAGGCACAACAGAGACTTGCACTGAATAGTGGACAAAACTTCATACGAAATGGTGTCTGAGGGGGACTCCTGAAGAGTTAGAAAATTTTGAAATTTAAAAACACAAACCACACGATTTGGTGCATAGATTTTGTTGCTTCAAGTTAAAACTTTTCCATCAAAATCTGGGCAAGGCAATCGCTTGAGAACAGTGGATAAAACATACAAAAGGGTTTCTGAAGGGATGTGCCCTTTCACTAGTTGGAAAATGTTTGAAATTTAGAAAGCACATTCACAGGCCTGGGGGCCTCAAATTTGCATTTTTTCCATCACAATCTAGACAAAAAACCTTCAGACACTGACTAGCATTAAACAGTAGACAAAAATCTGTAGGGGTGTCTGAGGATGTTCCCCCTGAGAAGTTAGAATATTTTTAAAATTCGAAACCCTATTCACGCGATTTCGTACATATATTTTGGTATCAGATACTTTAATTTAGTATTTTCACCCATCAAAATCTGGGCAAGACACTCCAGAGACTCGCATTGAACAGTCGACCAAACAGATATATGAAGGGTGTGTCCCTCAGAAGTTAGAAAATTTTGGAATATCCAAACATTATTCATGCGATTTGGTACATAGATTGTGCTTGAATTTCACAATCTTTGTTTAGTATTTTCAATTTCGATCTTGTTTTGTTAAAATTTTCTCCTTCTCCTTCTTTTTTTTTTCGGCAAAAAACTGGGGCGGCTCTGGCCGCTCCGGTCGTCCCGCTAGCGACGCCCATGAAATTATCGTCCTGTATCTCTTTTACCCTGTTTTTCCAAAATTCTTCAACGACTCATTTTTAACAGATGCTTAGCTCGATTTTATTGAACCCCATGATATCTTGAATAAAAAACAATCTGGCTTCCGTCCCAAACATTCAACGAGCATTCAAGATAAACTCTTCAGTCGAAAGCAATGAAACGACAATTGGAATATTTCTTGACTTATCAAAGGCTTTTGATACCATTGACCATGAACATGATTCTCTTGTACAAACTAGAACACTATTATGGAGTACGTGGGATAGGTCTTGATTGGTTTAGAAACTAACTAAGCAGTAAAGGACACAATACGTCTCATTTAATGATTACAAATCAAACCCAATGAATATTATCTGTGGTGTTCCATAGGGGTCTATTCTAGGTCCTCTACTTTTCATCTTTATGTCAATCAATCAATCAATCAATCAATCAATCAATTAATCAATTAATCAATGATACAAGTACTTGCATAACATGCATACCCCATGAAGGAGTCTATTCGTACAGGGGACCCACGACTTTACGTGACTGTCCGACCATGGAGCAAGTAGAGTAAAGTTTCTTTCCCAAGGAAACAAGGAGACGAAAACCGCCCGGCCCGGGGCTCGAACCCACAATCTCTGCATTACGAGACCCGTGCTCTAACCGCTCGGCATTATTTTTTTTCTTGAACCATTTGTCATTTTAGGGATAGGCAAATTATTTACCGTAAGCCTCATTGGCTGATCAGCTATTCCTCCATAATGTATTGTTGTTTATTATTTCTTTTTGAGTATGATAATTATATGTGTTTTATTGATTTCTCATTTGTGTATATGTTTATATGGGAATGAATAAACTGAAACTGAACTGAAACGGGGAAAACAAAGTAAATTTTGTCGTCAGAAAAATCAGAAACAATCACCCTTTAGGGGGTGTTTTGAAAAACTGTAGTCACGCTATACCTGAAACATTATAAATTTACTTGAGTGGCCCCGGAAAACTTCGCACCATGCTCCTTTTATTAGCACCTCTCTATGTGAACCAAGTTTGCTCATAAGGGGATTATGTAGTTTTGAAGTTAGAGGTGATTTTATAAAAGTCTTATTAAGAAGTAGAAGAAGGTGAAGGAGAAGAGGAACTTAGAACAAATATAGTCCTTAAAAAGGACAAACTCACGTTACCCCGGAGTCGTGGTCAAGATTGCACTGTGTAATAATTATGCATGCCATCATTCATTGCTTCTTATCATACTTAGGAATTGTTTGCACAGTTTCCTATAAAATCAGTCCACTCTCATATATAGTAATGCATGGTTGGAAGCACAGAATATAATCCTCCTTCCTCTTATGGCACAGCTAAGTAATTATAGGTATTGGTCAATCTGAGGATGTGATCTGAGAAATTGGAATTGGGGAGTCTTGCACTATACTAGTCAAGAAGAGTAAACTTTGGTTAATTGAATAAGGAAGAAGAGATACAAGTGCTACAAACTAAGGTTTCTGTCGACAGGCCTTATGTCGACATAAAACATATCTCGATATGTCGACATAAATTCTCATTTGTCGACAAAACCAGGAAAGTAAAATTTCATAAAACCCTTATGTTTATTTGTCAAGTTATGGCTGTTTATTAGCAGTTGAGCTTTAACAAGTGTTTAAAGTATTGCATAAATAATGTAATACCTATGAGATGTTCATTATTTACAACCGTTTTTAAAGTCATTATGATGTTTCACAATAAAAAAAAGTTACAAAATATAAACTTTATAATTATCATCCATATTGTCGTACCTATGTTATAGGTGAAGTCTACGTGTCATTAACATGATGATTAAGCTTATCCAAACAATTTCGTTTTTCCCGTAAAAAAACCTCTTTGATATCATCTTTATGTCGACGTCGACAACAAATTATTGCGACATGTCGACGTGAAAAAACAGTCTCGACAGGAACCATACTACAAACAGACAGACGTATGTGTGATGCAAGAGTTCTTGTCAAATAGGGGCACACTCAGCCTGGGCACCGGTATCTGTAATTTGCATTCTACCTTCTGCCTACTGCATACTATTGGCCAAAAATAATAAAATGTGTGTTTATGGGCTCCACATATCAATAATCAGGGCCAGAGGCATTATCGCTGAGGTGCTAAGCATGCTAAGTTTCATAACATCCAATGATATTCATTGATATAGTTTACTTAATGTTTAATAAGGCTGAATTCTTGATAAAAGTGAATTGTCTGGTTAAATATGATTCATATTATTCAAAATATCACATATTTTGGGTTGTTTGGAAGTCCAATGAACACTTTTAATTTTAGAGTTTTAAACACAGCTCATGTATAGTAGCATATATATGGTTAATAGTCTAATATGAACTAACATTTCAATGACCCTTATTCCATAAGGGAATTCCCTATTTCTGGAGCAGAAGTTCATACAGATTTTTGTGTGCTTACCTTTGGAAATGACTTTATTGTGATTTAGAAGAGATAAATACATCCAAAAGCATACAAAAATGGTTTGGTAGATGCAAAACATTTTTAGTTTATTTCTATAGAAATCTCTTAATTTTCACCTACGATCTAAAAATTCAAAGCTTGAATTGCTGACTATTTTGTTATCTTGCTCTATCTGTTCAGAGGTTTACATATACAGAGTGCCTTTAAAAGAAACAAGGGCCATTAATCATGTCTTAAAATACCTGAAGGTTTTTTTGACCTACTGACTGAACTTTCTGTGATAAATGATGAAATGCTTATTCTTGATTATATAGGCCAGCCACTGCAATGTAAAAGAGCATCTTGGGAGAGCTACAAATTTACTTGGACTAAATGAACTTATATTATCACGGTGTTACATAAACATTACTTTCATATTTTTGGCCAATTGTTGATGATTCACCACAAAAGAATGCAGTATGCCAGAATGCAGTAGGCAAATTACAGATACCGGCCTGGGCACACTCACTGTGTGAGAAGAATGATGACATCCCCAGGCCTCCAATTCCTTTATGTTTTGTTCGTATTATAATAAAGTATAAGAGTCATTGAAAGGGGTGTCTAAAAATCTTATCAATGAAAACCTTGAAGAAATGAGGGGGGGGTGTTCTACTTTAATTTTGTCATTGATTTCGAAGAAAAAATGGGTAAAAATTAATGTAGTGCGGAAATACTTTAAACCGCTAGTGTATCTACACAAGGCAGTCTCTTAACAGCTTTCAAGGTCCAATGCATTTCTAAGGTCTTGTGTACATATAGAAAGAGATTTGTTGTTGAAGAGATAATTGTTAAAATCAAAGACAGTCTCACTACGTCAGAAAAACAATATCCATACCAGAAGAAGTAGAAGTAGAAGTAGATATCCAATCAATAATTTAATGATGTTCGCCTATTAAAATGCACTTATTTAGTGTTGTGCGACCTGTAAATTGAGAAAATGATTGGTAAGGTGTGTCGTTTTACGTGATCTTGGAACAAGGGGGACAAGATTGCCAAGATTTATGGTTCGTTGATGCTTTCTTCTTGTCTTTAGATTCATTTAAAAAACGATAATGTAAATGTAAGGAACAAGGTCAGAAAATTAAAGATTCTTGCCAACTCGATCACGTCGCATCGACATCATGTGATGTGTTGGTACCAAGTAAGGTAAAGGATGCTTATCTTCAACTGAACTGGGCTCCAAGATATTTTTTTTAAATTATGCTTTTGAATGCAGGAGCAAGACATTACAGTGGGCCCACTATAAATGCTACTCACTTGTTCTCCCTTTTTACAGGCAAATTTTTCCAAAACACGCAAAATAACATCCAAAATTCAAGGAAATTTTAGCACCAATCTTCAGTGCAAACAATCTTCCAGAAATCATTTTCAAAAAAAAGAACATTGATGCAAGTACAAAAGAAAGAGCCTAAAGGGGGCACCCAACTTTGGTTTTGGTAGGGGTGTGCGGCCCAATATCTTAAACCCTAGTCTAGGGAATGGAAGACTGACTCTGAAAAGGGGGTCTAGAGAACTGAAGGGACCAAGAAATGACCCTTCAGAACTATTTTTTTTTTTTTTCAAAAAAAACTTTGAAATGGGGGTCTTGGGAACTAAATTTCAAAAAATGAGGCTATAGGGAACTGAACATTTTTGAAAATAAGGCTTGCGTACCAAAGGTTGTGCTTGAAGTGGGTGTCTAGCTAGGGAGCGTCAGACAAGGCGTGAAAAAGGGGTCTAGAGGGCCGCACATACACGTATCACCTTTCTAGGTCAGAGCTATGATGCAGAGTGGTGTATTTCAGATAGGAAATACACACTTGAGCCAGGTGTACTCAAAATAGATGTATCATATCTTTGCCTCAGCCATTTTAAGTGACTGCGAAGTTTAAAGTGCATTGCATGTTTTTATCCAAATTAGCACAATTTTAACACAAATTTTTGTACAGTTTTGTGAAGAAATGCTCTTATTTGTGCATTTGGCACAAAGTTTTGAAATTTTTTGAAAACTTTGAAAAAGAATACCCATCAAAATACTACATTTGCGATGAAAAAGTTGCGATTGAAATACCAGAGAACCTTATTTTACTACTTGAATATGTGGCACGTCCCGGACCCCTCTTATACTAAGTAGCCCCCCTCCCCCAGAATTGTATGTTCAATTTTCTTTGACTGTAAATTGGTTCCAAACCCTTATTCCAAGGCTGTTTTGCTCCTATTGTGTTATTAAAACAAAAGTATAATTCGTCATGTGAGTGCAAGAAATTCGCTCTCTGCCTTTTGTCATTAATTTGGATTGCACACTGTAAAATCTCCAGTCTTGGGTCAGTGGTTCTTGAAATGGGTCTTCAGGTGACCCCATCACCTTCACCTGAAAACCCATTTCAAGAACCACTGACATAAGACAGTGAAATTTTGAGAAATTTTTCACATTCTTGTGACAAGTTGAAAAATAAATATAACTTAGGGCAGCCATTGCAGATACGACTTTCTTGCACTCACATGACGAATTGTACTCTGTGACTCTCAAGTTGACAGGTCCTGCCTTGGGATGCAACGATGGCAGAATATGCAGGCAAGACGGTGGTGTTCTTCTCAGAAGCAGACATGAATGCTGCCATACAGCTCTATGAGGAGGAGACTCTCACACACTTTGTTATCGGCAGCTTGAGTGCTTCGTTTTCAACGGCGACAGGTGAGTTGTCTGGGCTTGAGGCGTGCTGGATGGGGGGGGGGGTGTTGTTATAGGAATGGAGTTATGAATACAGCCATTCAGCTCTATGGGGAGGAGACTCTCACACACTTTGTTATTGGCAGCTTGAGGAGTCCTTCGTTTTCAACTGCGACAGGTGAGTTGTCTGGGCCCGGGGGAGGGAGGTATGGGAATGGAGTCACCTTTTTGTCCTGATTTTGGGTTTTTCAATAGGTAAAATAACAGTAAAATGTTGTACTTGGGGGTTATAAGTTGAGTCTAAAAATAAACATTACGTAGTTGCAACTAAATTTTTGAATACATTTTTGAGGGGGGGGGGGGATCATCCAACCCTCATTAACCTATATCCAACTCAAATCATCATTTCTCTTAATGTCTACAGCCTACTTTAATTTTTGCCGGCGGAAGCAAAGAATGGTGTGAAAACAGTGTTTCTAGTTTTAAAACTTAAAAAGATCTAGCTCATTTGTCCTGTGATAGGCAAACAAATTATTTTGACGAAATTGTTTCTCTTTTAAAATGTATTAAATTATCTCCAGGAGCTCTGTTTGATATTTTATAATCCATCTGAGTAAAAAATGTCGGATTTAGAAAACACAGGATAGTCACCAGAATGATATTGCAAATTTGAGCCATTTCTGTGTAAATTTTTGTCTTTTTTTGGATTTTACTACACTTATAAGTTTTATTTAGAGCATTTCCATAAGTTTTTAATTCTAAGTGGAATCTAGGCTAGTCCCTTTAAGGACAAGGAGAAACAAGAAACACATTTTTTTCAACAACTGTTAAAATGTGATTATGAATGCAGGCATAAATTGGGTAGTTGTTCTAAATATACTGTAAAAGAGGATTGTCTGTGAAAAACATACCTGAAAGTCTTGAAATGACTGTTTTGATACCCTAACTAGGGTCCTATTAACAGGATCCTAGTTTACTACCCTAAATCCTTGATTTCATTCACACGGATGATTGCAAGATTGATTATGAGTGCCCCCCCCCCCCCCGAATATGCAGATTAAAATTCACCATTATATTCAAAATGATATTAGCTTTTTGTCTGAACACCAATATGTTCAAAATACAAATTTATCCCTGAGATTCAAACCACCTAGCCTCTTAGACCCATATCCAATGGCCAGCTATTGCAATTACCGTATTGTTCCGCCCACCCCCCAAAAAAATACAAGGAGACGTGTTAAAAACATTCAATTTTGTAGTATTTTCGTGTATCATTAAGCTTTAACCAACAATCGCTTGTAACAGAAAATGGTACAAATGAGGTCACAATCCCGGAAATGATGAAATATTGTCAGTACCTCCGGGTTATCGGGGGCCATATAACAGTAAGTTGCCGTAATTGTTAAGCTTACTGTACTTAACGATTTTGTGCAAATTTTGATGTTGAAAATTGGTCTCTAATAATCGCCCACCCCTCATGAAATGTTGCCGCCCAGTGGGCGATTATTAGGAACAATACGGTAGCTACATACACCTATTTTGGCCTATAGTGTTGTCAGATATAGGACCATGGCAGCTATACCGTATTATTCAAAAACCACAAGTACAAAAAAACTCATTATTTAATAGTAGAAATGTTATATAGCATATGATATAGATACACTTTTTACCTGATTTATTTTTCTCTGACAGAGCTCTATGTCAACACTATCAGATGGAATTTGACAAGTAGTGGGGAAGGCGTGGAAATACCATTTGACAAGGTGCCATTCTGTTGGGTCGGAAGGAAATATCTTGTGTGTCAGTTTGGAAAACGCAAGACAGGAATCAAGGACAAGGTATTGAAGTACACACATGCTCTTTGATATATTAATCCAGAGATGTTCCTGCTAATGATGCATTGCGTGCCATTTGCGCAGGAACTGTGAAAAATTGCGCAACTATAAGATGTCCAAGAAGGATGATTTTTCTTGCTTTATTTAGCCAATATTCAGCCTCAGTTTGTAATTTTGGCGCAAGCATCTCTTAAACTTTGTCAAAATTGTTCGAATTGGTGTATGCTCAAAAACTTTATAGGGAACACTGCAGGTGTTAACTTACTTAAACATCTAAATTTTTTGGATCGCGTCAGCCAGGGGGAATTGTGTGGTTCTGAGAACCAGTATTTTTGTTTATGTCAAAGTCGAATTCTGATGTCATAGTACACTTACATGTAGATGGTTGGTGATCCCCCTGTTTATTTTGCTTAATTTTGAAGTTTAGACTATAATCTATTAACTGGGAAAAAATAAAAAAATATCTATAGGTAGGAACTTATCACTGGGATCGTCCTAAGATCTCTAGAATGCGTATAGAGAAATTAAGATGATTTAATTGAACACATTATCAAAAAAAGAAGAAAATAAATTCATATTGTAAACTATAAATCTGGGTTTTTATCTTAAGTAACATTATCTAATACATGTATTACCATTGTCACTATTATAGGATGGTACTCGTCATAGAAGATACAAAACCACAAAGAAGATAAACTGCCCTGCCAAGGTCACTATCAAGAAAATCATCAAATTTCCTCAGTTTAAGGTAAATACAGCCAAATCGTGATGAATGTATTGTACAACTGGTACATCATATTTATATAATTATGTTTATCTGAAACTGATATGGACAATGCAGTGGACAAAAGCAAATTTATAAAATGACAGCAAATTGAGGCTTCATAGCATCATGGTCAACAAACATTTAAAGAAAAGCATTAAGCTATAAATTTGACGCAAAAGGTACATTAAGTTGGCGCTACAAGTGTCTGATAAACAATCTCTTAAAAATAATCAATAATCAATATGTTTAGATCTCTAGGGCAACCAACTAAAGCACCTCTTGCCTTTGTTCCATTGTTATTACACCCAGAAACCTAAATGATGGCTTTAATTACTACCCTCTCTTCAAATTTTGATTATTAATTGGTTCTTAACAGTTTGTTAATCAGACACTTGTAGCTCCAACTTACGGTGCCTTTTGTTCTAATGTGTCACAAATGTATTAATTGGTATTTATTTTCTTGTTTATTGCATCATATAGATTGAAGGAGACAGATGCCTCAAAATAGAAAAGACCAAGTCGAAAGATCGTTTGATGGCTGCACTCAAAACGGACAGTGATGCTGTGCAGAAAGATATCCGCTATTACGTCAAATTTGCCTCCTTAGAAGATCACCAAGGCCATGATATGGGAGAGGTACGTGAGACTTTGATCACATTTCTAAACTGGAGCAATCATGGTAACTTTCAATGAATATGGCACTTGATCATGAAAGTAGCCAAGCTTTCATCTTACATCTTGTGCTAATAAGAGTATGGTCACAATACATTGTACAAACAGTACGAGCAGTGTTTAGTCCATCTAGGAGGACCATGGGTAGCGAGAGATTCCCTAGCTGCTCACTCAGCTCGCTGCCAGTGATCCAACTAGACGGACTAAACACTGTTCGTAACTGTTCGTGCGATATATTGTGACCATAGTCTTAGATAAGCCAATTAATAATGTATATAGCTTCATCAGGACTGAAGATAGGAGTGAGAAACTGTAATTCTCTTAATAGTATAATCTGGACATAAATGGTGTTACTATATCTCATAAATATTTATTAGGCAACCGGCCATGAAATATAATTGGACAGTTCAACCTTGGAAAAAGTAGATAATTATCTATTTTTCCCATTTCCCAGGTTCAACCTGATACACTTGATAGTATCTTGCCTACTTCCCCGGCCGATTACACGTAACACCCATGCAGGGAAAATAATTGAAAAACTATCGCACCCACTACTACCGCACACCAATAATCATAAATAAGTCAGTCAGAAATTCATACGGTGACCCAGAACAATTATACAATTTAGGCGATTTTTGATTTGCGCCGGGAAGTAGTTACATGCATCCAACACCTCGGAATCAGTAATTTTCTATATACTCCCTCAATACCATGTTGTATTTGTATACTATTCTGCAAGGCAGTGAAGCTGCGTTTCTCAGTGGCTTTTAACTAAATCAGTTCTCATGAAATCGGATACACTAATGAAAGTTTGATTTTGTTAACACTCTTCCAGTGTATTCATTGAAACATGTGAAAGCCAATCTGAAACCGTGCCATGTAGCTTTGTCAATAGGGTGTAAAATGCTTCCATCTATGATGTCCCAGATTGCACAACTGGTATATAATGAAGACTTAATAACATCTCCCCAGAAATTTATGTGTTAAAAATGCAAAGTTTTGTGGGATTTCAACCCTTCAACTCGTGAATACCGATCTCATGTCCAGCTATGATAGACACCCAGTAGGGCTGTAGCCTGGATCGGCATATTCATGCCATCTCCCACAACTGATATTGAGACTTGAGCTTTTTTTGCTACTGAGAATTTGTTGGATAGAGCCTTGTTAAAAATGGGTGGTTCCCCCTTGGGATTTGTACCCCCCTCGATCCTCCACCTCATTGTTTTTCTAATAACCACTATAGAGCTATCTACGCATCCGGGTGATTTATCTCTTACTCTGACTCAACTTCCCGGATGTATAGCATACATCGGTAGTGGTCATTGTTTGTAGCGGTAATAATTGCAGTATTGTACTACAGTCCTGACGAACGTAAACAAATCAAAGTTTCCCCTTTCCATGTGTTGCGTTCAATCAGATAAATTGTGATTTTTTGGCATGAATAATTGTTATATTTTGAAACCAGTATATCAGAAAGGTAATAGAATACATTGTTTGTATTGTACTACAGTCGTGATGAACCTAAACAAATCAAAGTTTCCCCGTTCGATCAGATAACTTGTGATTTTTTGGCGTGAATACTTGTTATATTTTGAAACCAGTATATCAGAAAGGTAATAGAATACATTGTTTTACTGGCAAGTCTCAAATGATGGGTCAAGATGATCAATTTTTCGAGAGTTTTAACAGAAAACTTTTGGAAGATGAAGTCCGCCATTTTGTGGGTAAAGACGATATCCGCCATTTTGTGGGACAAGTGACAGTCAGCATAGGTTGGTCTATAAATTTTAATGTGTCAATAAATAATTTTTCCAAAAATATGATCATATCTTTAAAAAATTCTATATCTTGTACAGTGGAACCTCGTTAACACAAAATCCCTGGGGCCAAAGAGTTTAATTTGTGTTATCAGGATTTTGTGTTATCCAACTGAATTTACATAGGAAATCAACACTTGGGACCCAACTTCCATTTTGTGTTATCAGGGTTTTTGTGCTAACAGATTTTGTGTTAACGAGGTTCCACTGTATTTCTTTTCTACCAGGAAGCAGCAAAGAGAGAACCCATAGATCAACGTGTCATGGCAAAATTAGAAGAACTAGCCAAGGCTGGTATCACATCATGTACCGTGCTCCAGTCACAAGCTTACAAATACGTAGAAACGGAGCTCTTCAGAGACCAGCAGCCGCCACCGAGATCTAGACGACGCTACTATCCCAATATGAAAGATATCATGAATTTCATAGCTAGATTCAGGCGCAAGATGGAACAAATGGAAATGGATGGGGCTATCATGGATAGGGTAGAACAAGAAGGAAATAATTCTGATTTCGAAAATGAGGATGAAATTTTGGAAGAGGGTGAGGATTTAGTAACAGAGGAAATGTTAGGAAACCAGAATGAACTGAATGAAAGAGGACATCAAAGTATTCAAAGGTCAAATCATCAACGGTGTATTTTAGAGTTCAACAAAGTTAGTGGAGATCAAACTCAGGTTATAATAGGTCATAACCATCGATATAACCAAGATAACACCCAACATGAACAATGTAAATCAGAGTTAAACCAGGTCAGTAATGCTCAAAACCAGATTGTTTTAGGTCATGACAAAGAGAGCTCAGAATATAGCGTGGTTGATCAAAGTCATAATGAAGACATTTCAGAGAATCGTCATCAGGAACAAGACTTGGTAATAGAACCTCAAAGTCAATGTTCAGAACAAGAAAGACATATTTTAGAGCATGCGAAAGAATGTGTAGAGGATGAACCTGTTTGTGAAACCCAGGAAATTGAAGTTCATGAACAAGGTGAATCAAATAAAGAAGTAATTCAAGTGCCTTCATCACAAAGATCTCTACAAGGGACTGCTGTAAGAACACATGTGCCTTTGAGTGATTACCAGGTTGGAAGTGGTAAAGAGCATGAGAGTACAGATGATATAGAAGGTCTTGTTAACCAAATTGTTCCAAGACATAGTGAAGGAGTAAAAGATGGGCATGCTGTTTTGAAACAGAGTGATGTACATGATTCAAAGCATAAACCAGAAACTCAGGAATTGAAAGTTTTTGATGAAAGTGATCATGAACAAATATGCTCTTCTGTTGCAACAGAACAGGTAGTTGTTTCTGAACACCAATTAGTTGCTGTTTTAGAACAAGTATGCACCACTGACTCAATTGAACAGCAAAATGTTCCTGAGCAGGGATCATCTTTTTCTGAAAACGAATGTATCACAAATTCAATTGACCAAAGAACTTCAGAGCAGGGATCCTCAGTAAGTCATCAGCAACAGTGCAGTTTTGTCCAATCTGATCAGGTGACTAGTCATGTGACTGTTTCTGATCAAGGGTTAATTACCATTGAAGAGGTATGCACCAGTGATTCATCGGGTCAAACGCCTATTTCGAACCAAGAGTATACTGTTATCGAGCATGAAATTAACAGTAATCTTGAAGTGGGTACCTCAGAATATGAAGCCAGACAAAGTGATCATAATACTGAAGAACAAGAAAAACTTCTTTCGTTCATGAAAAATGTGTTATTAAACGCCAACGCCCAAGATGTTACTGTTACCACCTCATCAGCTCCCATAGAAACTGATACAACAAGCACACACATATCTGAACCTGAATCATCAAATGCGTTGAGAGCAAAACGAAAGGTTGGACGAATTGGTCTGGTACGCAAAATGAAGTCTGTAATGCACCAGATTTTGGATTACTCATTGTTAGTTAAAGATCGGGGAGTGTTAGAGAAATTTCTATGTGATTTAGAACAAATGAATGAAGAGGCTAGCCAGAATGCGTGCTTGGATCCTGTAATTGTACAGAGAGAATTGGAAAGAAATAAAGGAAAACGAAGCAGGGATTTTGAGGAGGATGCTGCATCTCAGAAAAAGCAAAGAACTAAAGGATTAAATGTAGTGTAGAAATTTAGTTCAAGCCACCTTCATATTGCACCGTTGAGGAAAACCTAGGGCCTATTTCACTAACATTATTTTTTGCGATGATTGCAGAAACTCTTGCAAATTAGAATCTAATGTAAATATCGTTGCCATGACTTTTCCATTTCACTAACATATCTTTTTATTTTTGATCTCCATGGACGAGCCTATCACAAATTTTGCGATGATCTCGTCCAAATATGGCACAAAATAAAATCATGTGATACCAAAAATTTTCGATGTGATAACTTCCATTTGCGATGTTTTCTTTGCGGATGCTCATAAGCACTCGCAAGATATTAATCTAAGTGAAATCTGTTTCGGGAAATCCATCGGAAATTTGTGATGATCTCTCGCTTTTGCGATGAAGTTTGGCATTTGCGATGGATTAAGAGGTTAGTGAAATAGGCCCCTGATATGATGATGCCTGCACATGTACAGTTCTGTCAACACTGTCTGATGAGAGATATTTTGAATACTGATTTGAAATTCATCTGTATCACAGATTTTCATTCACAAAGGTTATACCTTTCATTAATTGACTTTTAGTACAACAATAGTATACAAATATATACTGACTTGAAGATCTCTGGTTAAAACTATGGGCCTGAAGTGACTAAAATTTTGCTATTTACGCCCCTCAGTAAAATAGCTAAATTTTAGTCACTGAAGGACCATAGTTTTAATCCAGAGATCTGAAAAAATGTCAGTATATATTTGTTTTATATACTGTATTAATAAATTTTAAGTAATGTAATTTTTACTTGCCAAATGGCCCGATTTAATAGAATAAAATGCAGTAACAAAATGCTACAACCATGAATGCAAGCAATAAGTTAATGCGCGTATTGGCTTGCGTGTCTAAGTTTGTTGCGCGCGTAAGTCCGTGCGTGAAAGTGGCGCGGCCATGCATTAAGCAGAAAACCCGTAAATAGTCTTTTAAACCCGTAAATAGTCTTTTCAAAAGAACTATTTATGGGCTTTTCTTTAGATGGTTGAAACTATTTGAAATAATGTCATAGGGTTTCAACACGCTAAATTTATTAATACAGTATATAATTAATAATACATCTCTTTACATCGTGACTAAAATGTTTCCCTTAAACATTTGTAAATTGCTAAACACTGATCAGTGTCTGTGTGGAGGACAAACAAGTAACTTGGTTCAATTTGACACGAAATTGTATTCTCAATATTGCCTCGTGGTAAGAGACAATTTTGCAACCAACAAATTAATTGATCACTTTGTTAAAAATATCCAGCAACCTGTTCTCCCTAAGTGTTTGAAGGCGAATTGCTGTTAGCAGGATATTTTTGCTGGGTTATATTTTAGCGATTTTACCAATGCTCAACATTTCAGTGAGTTTTAAATTCGTGTTTTCAACTGACAAAATGCCCAAAACAGGCTTTAAACGAAAGAAAAAGCTGAAATTATGACCCTCTTGAAGGTATAAAAAAAGCTGAAATCAGCTTAAAAGCCGAACGCTCACACCCCTGTACCGTATATAACCATTAATAATAGGGTCAATGTAAAAAATTTAAAAATAATATTTCTGCCGGAATTCGCAATAAGCTGTATGACTGTGAAAAGTATGATATAAAACCCCATGAAAATTTTCCGCTATGTCCTAAGTGCACTGGAACATGGCATTTTAAATTGGTGAAAGCAATGTTCATCAAATAGTTTTTTCCATATTTGTAATAACCAATACAGTAATAAGTTTTTGCTCATGTTTAACCAAATTTAGGGAAATCTATACTAGTAAATTTTTTGTACCTCACACAGGGATGTAAGTTTTCAGGAAATTTCCTGAATTCAGGAAATTGTACTAAGAATATCTTGTTTTCAGGAAATTTTGTCCTATATAAAAGATTAAGAAGAGTGGTTTTTTCAAGTAATTTTTAAGACATTTGAGGAAATTTTTACTTAGGTGACTTGCATCCCTGCTCACAAGTCTTTGTTTGAGAAAAGTGTTGGAGCAAAAATCTGACCCTTTTCAACTTGTACAGTGTTGAAACACCAATGTTGCTTCCCATCAACTGGGCCCAGCTGTTCCATGAACACGAACAACACCAAGGTCTACCAAACAACACTTAAGATGAGGGGAGGGGATCCATTATGTTACAAGGGCAACCTGAAATTTTATCACTGACCCCTGACTTGTATCACTTCATAAATTTATGCATTGTTTTATATATCATTAATATGCAAACAATTATATAATCAATAAAAAAAAGAGTACCAGATCCAAATAGAGAAATTTTTTCTTTACAACCATTTCGACAACTTTGAATACAACTGCACACAACTATTATTATTATTAAATCCAATGTGGTTTATGTTTTCTGGTTCACGAAGTCAGGGAAGATTAACAAGTTAGTTGGGAATTGTATTCTTACCAATTGTTTTTTTCGTGCATACAAAAAATATTTTTTACTCAAACAAACAAACAAAAGATTAACAAGTTAGTTGGGAATTGTATTCTTACCAATTGTTTTTTTCGTGCATACAAAAAATATTTTTTACTCAAACAAACAAACAAAAAAGAGATGTTTAGACCATTTTTGAATTCTTATATATAAGAGGATCGGCTATTATTCTTCTCAAAATGAAACCAAATTTTATAGAAGTGATCATTGCTTTTAAAACATTGAATGATTCAAAAGTTAAAGGTCTCATTCAGGCATCAAAATACAAGAGGGCGGAGGGCGAATCGCCCCCTATTTTTTTTATAAAAATTGCCCTTGCAAAGGTGAAAGTGGGCGAAAAAATATTACAAAAGCACACCAATCAAAAACAAAAATCAACGAATCCCCCACTTATAAAACTTAAAGTAGATGTAGTTTATCTGCTCATAATGTTGCTCATAACACAATAAATATATTTAGCAACAATACCCCCAAGTAAAAGAAAGTAGCCCCAAGTAGCTCAAATTTAAAAGAGCCCCCTGGAATGAAAGTCATTTTTATTTGCTGGAAAAAAAATAGCCCCCTAAAGAAAACAATTACTTTGACCTCTGGTCTCATTTCTTAATGGCTTGACTATAATTGTTTGGATTTAATTAGTGAATGCGTAAAAAGAGTGTTCACACAGTTATCTCTAAGTACCAGGCATGAGACTGATCAGCTTTTTCTCTGATTTCAGAGTTGTTGATGTTAGAAATTTGCTGATTTCAGAGTTCTTGATGTTAAAAATTCGACATTTTTCTTGTTTTCCTGTTTTGAGGTGTTTTTAACAATATTATGTACTATATATGTATACATGTTTTCCAGATTTTCAGACTTTTTTTTATGAAAGTGCTCTCTCATGCCTGTCTAATGCGAGCATAGATTTTCAAGGTTGTGATGGTGCCCATCTACGTGCTCAATCTACGTGCTCAATCTACGTGCTCATATCTCCGAGTATGTGTTCACAAATTAAATCCACAAACTATAGTGTTATTGTCCGCGCTGGCAAGCGCGGACTATTAGATGTTACATTTCGGCATTCACATGTAGTTTTCCAGGCATAAGGGCGAGGATGATATATTCTGAAACAGCATCTTCTTTCATTTCACAATTTCGATATGTCATGCAACAATAAATATTAAGGGTGATTGAAATCAGTAATACTGAAATGTAA
>JXSR01S000274.1:21054-36093 GCA_000969725.1 Ophiothrix spiculata
TTGGTCACGTCAAGAGTTGCCAGAGAGGGAGTTCCACCAGATAATTGTTCTTGGAAACAATTACTTCTTGTAGATTGCGCGGATTCACATTGGTGCATGGCACCAAGTATTTCTTGTAACTTTATAGTGGTGTAATTGTGTTTTGAGCTTGACTGTAGCAAGAAATAACAGCTAGGAAACACTCAAGTTGAAAATAATGTTTTGAGTCATTTTATTTGGTCAGTTGAGTACTGGAAACAAAAATGTTATGTACAGTCAGCGTCACAATTCTTCAGACGGTGTAAATAAACATCCACAGTACAGGGCTAATTGTTTACGATCGAACATGATCGGTACCCTGCAATTGGTAGTTACGCGACTGATTTTGTCCAAGGAATTATGGCAGCAGAGTTAGTATCCATAACATGTGTGTACAAAGTAAAAGCACTGGAACTGGTACCTATTTTATTTATTGATTATACATCATACATGTAATAGATTTTGACTTTTGGACAAATAATTAAGTGCTTTTACTTTTACAACCAGTGGCGTAACCAGACAATTTCAGTCGAGGGGGGCGAGCAGGGGCAAGACAATTTTGCAAGGGGGCGAAAGAGTTCTTGTTCAGACACAAAAAGGTACACCCCAAAATTTGTCATGTAGCAAATCATCCAAATTTTCCTAAAATTCATATAAAATGTGTACTATTATGGTGATAAATCAAGAGGTTTTTCTTTAATTTTGAAATACACACCCATAAAAGGTTGAATTTTTTAACATTTACATTACCAATATACTATATATTGAACTCTGTACTTTACTTGATTTCATTTGGGTGGATGGGTGGGGGAAAATACAAAATGTTGATATTTTCATTTTATATAATATAAGTATTGAAATAAATAAATTGGTACAAAAATGTACTTGAATTTAAAAGAATGATGTTTTGTCTATGCTTCTGTATTTTCCTATATTTCTTTAACTTGGAAACATTACTTGACCAGGGGGTGTACATAAGAAACTACATGTAAATACCTATACTCTATAAACCTTAATTGAAGTATGCAACAAGCAAGTTATGAGAACCATTCAACCATAGCATATCCTTTGTATCCTACAACATTGTGAACTGGTGGTTTTGTATTGTGTAAGAGACTAGTAATCACCTTGTTTAGGCTTTCGCCAAGGAAACCCTACTTGGTACCAAGTAAGCTGAAAGAAGCTTATCTTTAACAGGGCTCCCAAGATGTTTTTTAAATTCAGTTTTGAATGCAGGAGGAAGATCGGTGCACCCGGAGAAAAACCTGCGGAAGCGAGCATGGACTGAAAACCAAATGCACATAAAGCGCCGGGCGTGGGACTCAAACCCGGGACCTCATTGGTGCAAGGCGAGGTAACTACCGCTGCGCCAACCCGCTACCCCACTTATGATTGATTGGGATTAACTATAAGACGGAATCACTGCATATCAATACATTTGGCACATGAATCTCTCTTGATTTTGTATTATTTTTGGTTAAATTTGTTGCTACTTCATGAACAAATCTGGAATATAAGTTCATTTGAATATTCAATATAATGGGGTTCGTTGTTATTACTAGAAAAGTACGGATTGATTTATTTCTGCTTACGTATGGTCTTATTGAATTTAGTGCATTAATCAGCTGCTTGTTGCATACTTCGAGATTTACAGAGTATAGGTCAACCTTTATTTTCATCCTCATGAACAAAGGTACATACTGATCTTGGCCAAAAATGCACAACATGTAGGAATTCTTCCAACTGCATAGAGCGAGGATTGTAAGTAGGGTCAATTCACTCATTTTCAAAAGATATATTGTTGAAATGAAATTTTCTTCATTATGATTAGACAGATAAAGAAATGGAGAAATAGACATCGTTCACTAAAAAAATCACATGTTTGTGATTTGTCTGATTGTTATTAATTTTCTAGTGTACGATGCGTATTTCTCCATTCCTTTATCTGATTATTTATTAGAAATACGGTAGCATCAGTTCTGATCTCGTTTGCTAGTGTGTATCGTTATAGCTTTATATCCTTGTACCTATGTTCAGTTCGTCTATCTCCCAACTTTAGATATATGATTAGACACATAACATATAATTTATGATTCAGGGATGCCATGTATATCAAGGAAGCATGTCATAGGTTCAAATCAGACATTGACCATTTAACTTGCTGGAAAAAGACAATCTTTTCTACAACATTTTTTGGGTATGTTCACCATGTCGCCACTAGTTATGCATAATGCAGCTAGGTAAATTCACTCATGTGTCGGGTATGCAAATTAAAGCTTATATTTTTCCGATTATAAAACAACAATTTCAGCTTCCAAATTCTTTATAGTTTTGGAGATATGGCATCAAATAAAGTATAGACCTACCTATTTTCAGGGCTGGATATTTGGGTAACTTTAATGTCAGGCGGATACAAAATGCAAGTTACCTGCCCTGTATAGGTGATGGCTCACCCCGAAAGGGGGGACTTTGCAGATGATATCAATTTTGATTTTGTCATTTCATCTGTTTAATACAGCATTTTCTAAACTTTAAAATGACACCTCACTTGTTGAAATTGATCAAGGCGGTCAAATTTTACAACAGAAAATCTACTATTTTCTTCAGTTACTCGTAAACTGTTCTGTCACAAAGTCCCCCTTTTCGGGGTGAGTCATCACATTATATTTTGAGTCCATTTTGAGTAAATAAACAACATCTAATGATCTGCTATGCCAAAGGGAAATTTGAAATGCACACACAAAAATATAAACCTATCCGTACCAAATTTCTCACAAAATTTAAGTTAAATTTTTGCAGCCCGAAACAGAAAATTTGAGATGGAAAATTGAATTCAGTTAAACATCCAAAATTCTCATGCCTGTAGCATCATAGTTCTTGGTATGTTTTACTTTCTTCTTGTCCCTGAACAGGTAAACAAACTTCTTGTTCTTCATGGATTCCAGTTGTTGATGAAACAGCGCCCCCAGCATTCTCAACATCTTTTTGCTGAATGTCTAGCCTGTTTATGTTCCTTGATTCATTTCCCTGAGCTAATGCAGTCACTTTTGGTGCAAACAATGGTGCAAGCGAGGGCGCTTTCCGTTTTCTTGTTTGCGATATTTCTGGTTGATCTACGGCAAGCTCACTAGCCTGCTGTGCAACACTCTCTAGACTTGATACAAGACTTTGTAAATGATCAGTTCTTTTTATGAGTACTGAATAGTCATGTACTTGTGTTGTTAAATCTTTAAGTCTGACTAAAAGCTCAAGCCTGGAAGGTTTTGTGACTTGTTGCGATTGGTCAGTCGCTTGGCTTCCGTGCACAGGAAGTCTCGCTAACTCTTCTAAAGTGCTTGCGACTTGATGTTGAACGGACAAATTTTCATGATCTTCTGATAAACCAACTTGAAAATCAACAGGTTTTAAACTCCCCGTGGAGGCATCGTTCTGTGTTTGTATGCACATTTCTTGTGCTGCGATGGAACTTTGGCCCTGATGGTTGGGTTGCTGCATTGAGGCACTTTGTGTATGTGAGGTGATGTGGTCTATATTGATTGACACCACATCAGTGACATCATCATCTTCATCATGTGCCAGAGTTGTTGCCAAATCTGGTATGGAGGTATTTGCAATTGTTTCAACAGGCTTGGTGAAAGCTTGTGTCTGAGTAAGTAGAGGGTCTGTTTTCACCACTGTTAAAGTAGAGGAATTCTGTACTTGTGAAAAGGTTTCAGATGTTGCAATCTCTTCAACAGACAAAACTTGGTCATTTTCTAGGACAGCACATTGCTGCCCTATAGCATCATCTTCAGTTGCTACAGAGACTACTGCAGGTGCATCATGCTGAAGATTGTTAACAGCTGCATTCATCAAAGCTACGATACCTGTGCAATCAATCCTGTCATTAGAGGGCTCTGTTGATGTCGATGCAACACCCACATCTAACTGTGATAATATCTGCTTTTCATCCAACCTCACCACAGACTTGTTCAATTCATCTTTATTTTTATACAAAAAGTTCCTAATGTCAGATAGACTCGGATAAAATCGCCTTCTACTCCTCGGAGGTGCTACTTTGTCTTTGAATAGCTTATTTTCTACAAAGCTGACAGCCAATTTTTGTAAGGCAGTGCAGGATCTGATGCCGGCTATTGCGTAACTGTGGAGTGCATTCAGTACTCGCTCATCAACTGGCTCTAATTTTGCTGCAAGCTGTAGAAAAAAGAATAAAAGACAATTATTAATTCAAAATGTTAGGGAAACCTAATAGACAAGATATACATTAAACAATGAAGATTCAAAACTCAATTATACAAAACAATGTGGTGGTTGCATTTACAAACAATGTGGCCCTGCACTCTGGACTTTTGTTTTAAATTGATTAGTATTACCGCTCCCATCCTCAAGGTTTTGGAGTCCATGAGGGCATATGAGGGGAGCGTGGCCGAGCGGTTAGAGCAAGGATCTCATAATACAGAGGTTGTGGGTTCGAGCCCCGGGACAGGCGGTTTTCGACTCCTTGTTTACTTGGGCGAGAAACTTTACTCTACTTGCTCCAGGGTTCGGAAGTCATGTAAAGCTGTTGGTCCCCTGTACGAATAGACTCCTTCATGGGGTATGCATGTTATGCAAGTACAGTGTATCATTGATCAATTGATTGATCAAACGTGATGTAGGCAGGATCAATATGCAAGTCTGCCACCACAGCAAATATGACGTAATATAGGTACAACGCTTCTCAGGTTTTTGGTTTTTGTTGTACCTCCTCCATCTTGTGTATTTGTTTTATGTTGTTTTTTTAATAGAAATTTAATAAACTTGAAACTTTCAATAGCTCATTTTGTTTTGTTCAGCAACAGAATACTTATGCAAGGCTTCCACCACTGATTTGGACACCATTGGTTCATGTTCTGCCTATTCTACTATTTAAAGGTGCTCCTTCCCCCACGAATCCTGCAGGAATCCTGGATCAGTGGGCGCTCCCAGATTAGACCCAGGAAGGAGCAGCATTTAACAACAATGACTCGGCATGTTACCCATACTTTTCAAGGAGTTTGAATTTAGAAGTCAATAAGTCCTATAGAATCGAATAACCACATTCAGTGAAGCAGTTAAAAATAATTAAAGGTGTGTTTCCGATCACTTTCACTCGCAAAATCAAATTGGAGATTTTGATACCACATGAAAGCGCATTCTTTTCTTATAACCCCTGTAAATGTTCACACCTATATCATGTTTTGTTAAAGAGATATGGTCAAAAAGGTGCTGAATTAATGGAATATTTTGTTAACAATAAACATATCCTATATGTTTGTATGGGTCACTCTCAGACACATATTTGCCTGTAGCATTAATTTGGCTCAAAGTATGAAAGAGAAACTTTATGATTGCTTTATATAGTTGGTGACCCTTCATTCAAATATGGAAAAGAGTATGTTAAATTTTTCACCAGATTGGAATACCTACCTTTAAGGAGTGCTCCCCTTATGAATGGGTTGTTAATGAGACAGGATTTTCAAGTAGAGTGAACAAAAGATATTAGGAGCACTCCTTCCAGCAGGATTCCTGGGTACTTTAATTATGATAAGGGCCCTTACTCTCAGTACAAGGGCAGCAAACATGATGTAATAACGCACCTCCTTTTGAACAGCGGCAGGGTCATTACGCAATATAATGCTTCCATTACTAAGTTGGAAATCATTCTTACATGTTCTGCCTACTATATACTATTTAAACTTACCTCTCCCATCCCGTGGTTCTTGTGGTCCATGAGGGCAGCAAACATGACGTAATAGCAGACCTCTTTTCATTCCACGGCAGTATCTTTATGCAAGTTTGCCACCACTGAATTGGACACCATTGGTTCATAGTCTGCTTCATCTACTATTTAAACTTACCTCTCCCATCTCATGGTTCTTATGGTCCATGAGGGCAGCAAACATGACGAAATAGCGCACCTCCTTTTGTACCGCGGCGGGATCATTATGCAAAGCTTCCACCACTGATTCAGACTCCATTGGTTTTAGTTCTACCAGATCTACTATTTTAAACTTACCTCTCCCATCTCATGGTTCTTGTGGTCCATGAGGGCAGCAAACATGACGTTATAGGGCACCTCCTTTTGTACCGCGGCGGGATCATTATGCAAAGCTTCCACCACTGATTCAGACTCCATTGGTTTATGTTCTACCAGATCTACTTTTTTAAACTAACCTCACCCATCTCATGGTTCTTGTGGTCCATGAGGACAGCAAACATGACGTAATAGCGTACCCTCTTTTGTACAGCAGCAGGATTGTAAAAGCTTCAGTGGCGTGTCCAGGGGGGTGGCTTTGGGGGCTGAAGCCCCCCGCAGAGTTGCAAAAATCATGTAGAATCAGCCTAATTTTGACGAGTTTTGACACTAAGCCCCCCGCACAAATCGCCAAGCCCCCTTAAGTCCCCCGCAAGGAATAATTCTGGACACGCCTGTGAAGCTTCCATGATTGATTCAGAAACCATTGGTTCATGTTCTACCAGATCTACTATTTTAAACTTACCTCGCCCATCTCATGGTTCTTGTGGTCCATGAGGGCAGCAAACATGACGTAATAGCGCACCTCCTTTTGTACCGCCGTGGGATCGTTATGCAAGGCTTCCATCAGTGATTTGGCCATCATCTTTTTACCAAATTCAGTCTCTTTCCCAGACTCCAACTGAAAAGGAAAAGTACAAAAACTGGACAATATAAATCGCTTAATTTGTCACTGGTCAAATTAATCAGGATTTGTAGAATAAATGGCTGAAAAGATTCAATTTGAAGTTGAATTACACTTCAGTTGTTCATGTGAACGTTTTGGCAATCACTGAACAGACTGGGTAAAATATACTTTCTAACTGTAATGTCTTTGATGAGATGCTGTTTCAAGATAAAAGATTAACTGGCAACACCAAGGCTATCGCAAAAAGATAAAAGCAACAGTGTAATTGAATACGGAATTACAAGAAAGCCACAACTCCACCATAATTGTTTTTGAGTTAGGTATACTGAAAAAAATTGAATATCTGTTCATAGGAGTTGCTCAACCAATCAATTAATTGTTCTTAGGAACTTCAATAACTAAACAATTTGACAACATATATAGGGTTAATATTATTTTCATTTCCATGGCAACATTAGGGGAGATTTTAATCGCTGGAGTTGGGGTTTTAGTCAGATAGATTTCATCCAACTTATAGCATATGTGTCCAGTTGGGTATATATGCAATTTTTTTGATGAAATTGATAGTTTACAGTGTGTACTTTAAGAACCTGAATGATGCCAAAAATACACGCTTGAGCAATTTTTGTTATTGGCGTCAAAAGCCGTACCCCCTTTTTTACATGCCATGTTAAGTGTGACAGATCCCATTTGAGTTGTAAATATATCATGTTTGGTATCAAATTAAAGCTAATGAAGTATAGTATATAATGTAACTCACTAAACATTAGGTCATTTCAATGCTTCAACTTCAAAATGGCCGCCAAAATGGCATATTTTTCAATGAAACCGACCAAAGTAGCCTTAAGAAAGCCAAATATTCTTAAATATCTATACAGAGAAACATTTTAGTTAACATTAAGATTATTTGTCCTCAAGATGTGCCATTTATATATTTAAAATGAAAATAATACATGTGTACGACTTAAAACGTCAGCACTAACACCGTGCGTTTTGCACAAAAGAATGTTACAGCAACTTCAAAACAGCATTAAATGCATTGAATGTTGAAAATAATCAATGAAAATGGCTTTGTTGGTTACAACAAAAGCATCCCTTCACAATATTTTTAACTTGTTTCAAAAAATCAAATTGGCATTACCAATGAGGTCCTGCATATTCGCTTAAGATGGGATACAGCATCATCAAAATAGCATTTAAAACATTTGATATTAAAAATATTTAATGAAAACGGTTCTTGTACATCAACAAAAACATTTGTAACCAAATAATTTCTTTCGCATGTTATAAATTAAAAAATATCGTCGAAAAAGAGACCCAATTCGCCCGCCAAAATACCCCTACAGTCTATGCATACTTTAGGAAATATTATTTTTGCGGCCTATATTAATACATGTGAATTACACACCTTGGTCAATATGTCTCTTTTGTAGCCCCTAAAGCAATATTCCTTCATTACTTTGAAAACAGAACATTTTAAATTCTGTTTTAATGTGAATTTAATGTCAATGTAACCAGTTTCTTCGTATAAAAGGATTCTTTTCCTATCATTTTTAACCTATTTTTGGTGTCTATTTTGGATTTTCAAATTTCGTGGGAAATGATTTTGGGACACATGATTCCTTTAAAGTTATTTACATGGATTATTTGGGATATTTGATATCATTAATGATGCTCTAATGCGTTTTTGAAATCCATTTTGGTGTGTAGAAATATACCTTTTTGGCCATTTTGAACCTCAATATGTGCACTTTTTTGGATTTGAAACCTGTTAAAACCTATTATATAGGAAAAGATGTTTTCTGTTTCATCATCTAAAATCATTCTGCATTGATCATTTTGAATATTTATTGACTTCAGTGATGTTTTATAAAATTCCATTTATGCACCAAAGCATACTAATGCTCATTTTTTGCGTTGTTTGTACGGCAGTTTATTTTTAAATATTTGAACGGTCCATTTTTAAAACAAAAATAATGATATTATTTATACAAAATTGCTTACTCTATTGAAAATTTACGATATAGGACATATTAACAGACTTTTTCCCTTTGATTAATGATAATATGCAATTTTGGTGGCCATTTTGAATTTGAAGCACACAAAATGACGCAGTTATAAGGTATTTGCAGTACATATCCGATTAGCTTTAATTTGATATCAAACACGGTATGTTTACACCAAATAATCTGATTTTTCATACATAAGGCATATTTGAAAAAGAGGGTGTGGCTTCTGACGCAAATAACAAAAATTGCTAAAGCGTGAATTTTTGGCATCATCCAGATTCTTAAAGTCTACGCCCTCAACTACCAGTTTCATCAAGAAAATTGCATATATAGCCTACCCAACTTAATTGACACTCATGCTTGGGATCTACCTAACTATTTTCTTGTAATGGCATAACAAAATATGCATGTTTCATTAGTAAAAGATGAAATAAACAACTTATAATTAGACAAACCAGCATATAGTGGTACCGAAGATGTTCAAAGGCTTGTGGTTGTGATTTTGAAGGTCCAAGCTCAGGAAGTCTATCATTGGGGCACCAGAAGTCACCATGAACCCATGTCGCAAACTGTCACCATTGAGTGTTGTGGCACCCTGTATTGTGCTACGCTATCTATACCAATAAAAAATATGTCTCCCCATAGGTCTATTATTTTGTGCACGTGGCAGTACAATGTTCGTCTAAGAAATCCTCAACTCCACAGATTTCGACCATATTTTCCTATGTAAGTCCAGTTAGAATGAAGAGAATTGGGTTCATCTTTTATAGGCCTACCACAGAAAGCCTGCTGTGGTAAGAATGATATGGTGGGAATAACTCAGTTTGACCAAAATGATGTTCTTGTACTGGCGTATTCAATTGCAAAAACATGTACACATACGAGAAATCAAACTTGGATTAATATATATATACTATACTTTCATCAACACTAAATAGGCGGGAATTATGAGGCTTTTCTTCATACGCAAGTAAACATAATCCCAGTTACACGCGCGCCGTAGATACTGAAGCAAGAGTCACGTATGCAACGCACGCTGCGTCTCCTGCAGTTATGCTGTGTCCGGCTACGCACGCACTTATCTGTATCAATTCATGATGTGAAGAGGCCCGTCTATTTGGTGTTGATCAAAGTATAAGTTGTATATTTAATGCAACATTTATTTTTGCACTCTTTATGCTCAATTAGCATAGCGCAAAAATAAATGTACTATGACAAATGGTACGTATCCTATCACACTTTAAAAAATCCACTAAAAACGGGTGAAATGATTCAAAATTAGCTGTGTGCTAAAATAGCTGGGATTGTTGCCAATTATGTTCTCCTCATTGCTGAGCTAGGCTTATCAATTAACCAAAGTGAGATGAATTCAGATTGATAAAGGTAATGATGTTTCTAAAATAAAAAGGGTGCATTCAGGGGATTTTCAGAATAAAGGGGTAGGGGTAAACCTCCTACCTTGAATTCAGGGAACTTGACGACTTTCTTGATGCTGATTTTGGCAGGACAGTCTACCTTCTTCAGAGGGGTTTTTCTAACTCGGTGTTTGCCATACTTCCTTATGCCAGCTGCCTGCAAATTGAAATTGAAAAATAAAATAGACTATCCATCACAAACCTCCAGCAAAGCCCGGTGGGGGTACTTAGTACAAAAGTGATTACGGGGATGTGCCGCAAACTTGGGTAGCAAAATCAGGCTGTCTGGTATTCCAATGGGTCCTTTTTCTTTGCAAAATGTGGTATTTTGATGGGTCTTTTTTCCAAAATTTTCTAAAATTTGCGCCAAAATGGCGCAAATTTTGGAAATTTCAAACAAAAATCAACAAATTTGCGCCAAAATAGAGTCAATTTTCGGAGAAAATTTCGATTTTTGCATAACTTTAGACTCAAAATTTGGGGGATTTGGTATATGGATGGGTCCCTTTTTCTTGAAAATTGGTATATGCATGGGTGGTACTTCAAATTTCCCAGCGGCACACCCCTACCAAAACCAAACTTGAGTACCCCCCCCCGGGCAGCAAAGTTGGTACACACTTAATTCAACAAATATAGTTTAAACCGGGGGTTCTCAACTAGTTCTTACAAAGCTCAAAATGACAAAAATTGTATGCTAAAGCCCCACATGCATAATTTTTTCAATGCATTTCTAACGCAAATTTGTAATATTTGAAGAGCCAAATTTGGAGCGTGCGCCGCTAGTTGAGGATCCCTGGTTTAAACAGTCTTTAAACACAATGAGATAGTAAAATATTAACCTCAATATTTCGATGTGAAAAACACACATCCTCGTCAGGAGAACTTAAAGATGAACTGGCGGAGTTTGCTCTCACGCTTGACCTATGTTGACCTTTAGGTCGGATGAGAGCATTATAAAAAGTAGGTAGTTCTAGGCTTTGGCCACAGTTGAGTTCTGGTGAAAGTTTTCTAATATGGATGGCCTCCCGCACTAAGCGGGGGAATTCTCTATCCTCACGGTCAAGAACTTTGAGATTGTCCCAGTCGTCTTTGTGAGTGGTAGTAGTACATGTACTATGTTCAGAAACAGCAGATGGAACCCTGCTGGGAGCAACTGATTTGTGTTGTTTAAGTCGTTGTCCCAATTGTCTACCAATTTGTCCAATATACGACTTAAGGTGGCTTAGCACAGATGCGGTGTCGGACACGAGTGAGCTGATATCAGCGGTGTTGGACACAGTTTCAAAGTATTTATCCCGGGCTTTTAGCGTACTTTTTGGCGTACTGTATCTTGCGCTTTAATAAAACGCGACCTTGCACGTGCATATTCCCGCATAAGACCATGCGTGTTGCTCCTGACAGCGCAGGGCCCAAAGCGCACAGTGCTTAAGGGACTAGTCACTGCTAAAAAAATATCAATTTTTTGCCTTATTTTGCTTTGTATCTCAAAAACTAAGTCGGTGACCATATTTTTTTATTACGTTTTTTTTAAGAACTATATAAGGACCAAAACATATGTGAAAAATAGAGAAAAAAATAGAGCCGTTTTTTAATTATAAGTGTTTTTGTCTAATTTTTTCGATTTTACCATAGACGTTAATGGTAAAAAGTGGTAAAACATACCCTTTTTATAAGGGATTTTTCTCAAAAACTAAGTCGGTGACCCCCCTTTTTGATTTAAGAAATGTGATCAGCACACATAAAAACACCATATATCAAAAAATAAGAAAATTAAATAGAGGAATTCTATGTGTGCTAAGCCACCTTAATACATTGGCTGCATGGTATTTGGTTATACAACCACTGTGATTTTCCACTGGTACTGGGTCTTTAGGCGACATAAGAAGTTTGTGTAGACTGGTATGGGGTTTGAATGTTGTTGTAACGCCATGCAGTTCATCTTAGGAGTTCTCCTGACAAGGATGTGTGTTTTTCACATCGTAATATTGAGGTAAATATTTCACTGTCTCATTGTGTTGAAAGACTGTTTAAACTATATTTACTGTTTTCTACCAACACATATGAACATTCATTTGGACACTTAATTCAAATTCTGTCAAATAACTGAATGGTAGATTTGAAATGTTCATAGCTTTTTTCCACTCCTTGCAAAAAATCAGCATTCATTTCAACTACAAAATACCTGAAAACTAACATTTTTAAACATAGCCACATTGGAATATATATGTGCACAATTTGACAAGTTTAATTTTTGATACAGGTACCACTTACTTCTTCCCTGATCCTCGTTTCCTTATATTTCACTTTCTGCTTCTTGCATTTATCTGGTCCATGACGACACCTCATAACCAGCTTGCCAGCACACAAGAATGGGATCCTATCATAGGGGACTTTGACTTCTGTGTATACCACTTACTTCTTCCCTGATCCTCGTTTCCTTATATTTCACTTTCTGCTTCTTGCATTTATCTGGTCCATGATGACACCTCATAACCAGCTTGCCAGCATAGGAGAATGGGATCCCATCATAGGGGACTTTGACTTCTGTGGATGAGTTCAGGTACCAACATAACCTCTTCACTTGCAATTCTGTAATGATTATAATAATTTTATAAAATGTTCATCAGTATAGGTGCTAGCCTAGGACACGTGTCTTTTGTGTGGCCATCAAAACTCGGGCACACCTTTAGCGAGAAGGCCACTATAGGACTAACCATGTCCATGAATCGTCTCCAAATTGGAGTCTAATAAAAGGTGCAGAGAGTAATTAAAGGAGAGAGTAATATTAGTAGGCTAAAATATTAATTAGAGCCCCTAACTGTGTGGTAGTCCTGGTACCATGACTTGACTTATTGTCAAGTCATGGTAAATGCTATGTTTACTAGTAAAACTGCCATTTAAGCATGTCTGTACAGACCATCTTAGGACAAACTCCACACCTCAAATTCAGCCAAAATATTAAAGCTGTTCACAAATTTTATAGCCTAATTAGTAAGCTCCTTGAGAGTATTGTGCATCTCATGATAGGTGGTTTGTTAACATTTAGAATGTGTGATTTTTGGGCCTAAACTTACCTTTTTATAAAGGCACCCTTAATACTTGAAATTCCAGACCCCACCCTTTTAGCAATTTATTATGTTTCTTACATCTACTTTACCATTACCACGGACACCCAAAACCATGTAACATACTGAAATATCACCTCACTTATTTTTAGCCTGAGAGTATTCCTATTTATCTTACATCCAGTTTGGTTGTCATGGTAATGTTGTAGACTGACACCCAAAGTAATCCTGAAATATCACCTCACTTTCAGTCTGAGGATATTCCAATTTTTTCCATTTTGTTTTGTAAATAGCCTATAGTTACACAAATTGTGAGTCTGAACAAGTCTTTATAGTTTGCTTCCACCCTTTATATCAATCCACCCTTTTTAGTGGAAAAATGTGAACCCCCACCCTTTTACAATTTTTTAAGATTTCAAACCCCCACCCATTAAAATGCGTGGACTGCCCACTATGAATTGTGTGGACATTGCAAAAAAATCATGATTAAAAAAAACAGTGGGGCAAGGTATTAAACATCGCATCACTGGTACCACAGTCCACAGCACAGTTTCAAATATAACTTCCTCTACTAGTGATGGGCCGATTCAATCGGCCGGATCGGAAATCGGCCCAGTTATTGTGAGATCCGTGACGAATCGGGATCGGCAAAATTCACAGAACTCTACCGATTCAGCCAACGGATCCATACATACCACAACAGTTTGAACATGTAGCTGGAAATCTCCATAAAATGTGTTTAAAATGCAATCATTCTGCCTTGTTGGACTAAACAGACTAACAAAGTAACTTGCTTTAATTTCTTTTATTGTCAATCTTGATCATTATTTCGATTTCTACATTAATAAATGATCAAATTCATGGAAAACGTACCAGTGATACTTAAAACACTTTATTTCTGTTGAGAGTTTTTACTTCATAACAAGATCTGTATCGGATCGGGCCGATTATTTGAAAATTGAATTGGGAATCGGCAATTACCGATTTAGGGTGGATCGACCCAACCTTATCCTCTACTAGGTTAAGGCTAAGTTAAAAAACTAATTTTGGACAAAAAAAGTGCAAAAAAAAGGCCATTTTGGGAAAAAATTTCATTTGTAGGCATCACATGACATAAACTTCAAGTGTTTTCATACAAAATGAAACATCTAAATCATTTTGTCGTGTGGCTGTTTTTTAGCCGGAGTGCTGCGAAAATGGGCATTTTTGGTAAAAATTAGAAAATTTGTGATTTTTGTTGAACAATTTGCTTAATTTTTTTTTTTTGGGGGGGGGGGTAAAATTTGAGTCTATTTTTTTATCTTAACTGTTAAGAAATGTGAATATAAATTCAATAAACAATTCCAATTAAAAATTTGATGAAAATTGGCAAAACAGTTTTTTTTAACACTACGACGTCACAAAAATCTCATTAATGTTTACATGGAATCCTAGGCTATGGCCCTCAGTATATGGGACGAATTATCAGAAAATTTTCCCTACTTTTGCGACACAAAATCGCCCATAACTTGACTTAGGAATGATGAAATTTGCTGATTTTGGTGTCATTTCCTTTGTTATGGCCTTTTCATTTCATAAACTTTGAGAGAATTTGAAGCTTGCCTTGGCTTGGGAGCCTAATTAGTAATTGGCCACCTAATTTATAACCTTAGGCTAAGGCTCAGGCTTAGGCTTAGTACTTACAAGAGAAGAGATCAACGTCGGCCCATGAGCCTCTGCGCCCGATTGGAAAACCCATTTTGCTTTAATTTTTTCCATCAAACTCTTCCTAAATAGCCCATTTATTTTGTTAAATAATATAATTTATCTAAATATAACAGAAATTAACAGATTTCCCCAATTTGGTTTC
>JXSR01S000275.1:0-10507 GCA_000969725.1 Ophiothrix spiculata
GAAAATAAAGGTTTGGGCACTGGTTATTGACATGGATATCATCCATGATTGGGCATATTATTCATGATTGGGCATATCATCCATAATTGGGCATAACATCCATGATCAGTTATCTAAAACAAAAAAATGCCATTATAAAATATAGGCTTTACACAACATTATGATGTGCACACCTCCTATATTTTGGTATCCTAAACGTCTGGTCCATCTAGATCAGTGGTAGGCAACCTACGGCCCGCGGGCCGCATGCGACCCGCGAGCTCTTTTCGTGCGGCCCGCCAAGCCAAAAAAGGAAAAAAAATAATGTGTAAAATTGTAAAAAAATAGCTGTTAATAAAAATTCATATTGCGAATGGAATAAACTTGTCATCTTCTTATATATAATCTCATAATTTTTTTTTCGAAAACGTCGGATGTAGTTGTGTACTTCAACAGTAGTGAAATTTTTGGTGGCTGGTATGTTCGAAACTTTCTATATGACCGAAATGCATTTAGGCCATTATAGATAAGAGTAAAGAAATTCGTTTCACATACTAAGCAAAGAGAATGTTTCAGGTCTTCCTTGAGGTTTTCTAAATATGTTTTTGCTAATTTTTAACTTGCACCAGAAGTGCCTAGGTAGGGAAAACTTTCCTTGATACTACCCCAGGAAAATTTGAATTGGAAAATGAATTATAGTTTTATGATAATAATTATAATTATTTACTTATTTAATCACAGTAAAACAAGTTCAATATATAAATTGGTCTTCCTTCTGAAGATTAAACATAGGGGCATTCAAAGAAACAATTTGACAAAAAAAGTGTGTATTAGGAAAATTGTATTAGAAAACTTTTTGAGGTTTAAGTTTAAAAGGGACACATTTCTCAAAGTATTTTGGTGCAAATTTCGATTGACGCACCATTTAAAATGGGGAGAGAGACTGCAGCTAAAAGGTTTTATTTAAACGTCAAAAATGAGGGGGGGGGGCAGAGAGTATAAAATGATATCGATCCCACTATTGAAGTGTCCTCCACCGTACTAAACCGAGTTTTCCACAGGTCTCAAAAAGCTCTTTTAGAACTTTTAATGCGGCCCGCGAAAAATATCAGAAGTCTGTTTTGGCCCGCGGTAGTAAAAAGGTTGCCCACCACTGGACTGATCTAGATGGACCTTGCAGGCAAATGCAAGAGACTGAGGGAAAAGCTTGACTAGCCCTGGCACCATGACTTGACTTAGTGTCAACAGTGGTCCTCAGATACAATTATGGATCTGAAGCTCAATGAGCTACGGACATGAGACGCTCAAGACATATGACACATGTGACATCCCCCATTTTACACTTCACATTTATTTGCGTAAGGTCGACCCTATTATACCTGGATGGACCAAAAAATCAGAATGCTTTATTTGCTACTGTGACCATCCATCTCAAATGAGATGGATGTTGAGTGTGCTTGAAATTCCCTTCAAGTTGAGTGTGCTTGAAATTCCCTTGGACAAGGAACTAACTGCTAATTGTCTCGTGGAAACCCGTACGAAACTCGTACGGGCCACAGTGGTCAGCGAACACCTGTAAAGTGTGCAGAGGCCGAGTGGAATTACAAATCTGGAAGGCATAGCACACTATAAATCCCCAGTATTTTTTTTTTTTATATCTAGACCCAGATGACAGGCTGGCATGGAATGTTCCTCCCCAATCCCCAATCCCAAAAGGACAGATGAGTACACAAAGTTGCAAATACTAATCCCACTTTCCTTATTATTTTTTCTAGTCACAATGATATAAAAGCAATCAAAGTGTGACTTGCTTGCTTGTTACTATTTGGCTGCCCCATCCTCTGCCTTAGGGAGGATTGGTGGAACAGCCTTGTATGTTGACAGATGCTTGTTGAAAAGTTGGTTTCATCACTTTCAAACAGTGTGAAGTTATACTGTTGACTTTTCACACATAATAAATCTGTTGCTACCAATGTAATTCAGCAAAACTGGTGCACTTACCATGCTTACAGTAAGTGTACTTCCCGGGGGGGGGGGGTCTTCAAAATTTTTTGTACAGGTTTGTACCTGCCGCACTCCGAAAATCCGACATTCTCTATACCTATTTTTGGCTCAAAAACTCACCCATCAATATACCAATTTTAATGGAAATGAACCCAATTTTACTCAAATTGGGTGCTTTTTTGCAAATTTTCCCAAAAGCACCCAATTTATGAAAATTGGGTGCTTTCAACTGAGATGAAAACCATCCCATTGATATACTAGTACCAAAATCCTGGAAAAATCACCCCAAAAGACAGGCACATATACGTACATACCTTGTCAATGTAAGTAACCCCCCCCCCCAGTTTATTTCCACAATGGGTCCAACTTCAAAGGGTCCTCTCTTGTAAATTACTTCAACTGCAAGTGACTTTCAACTTCGAAAGGAACTCTCTTTGAATTTGAAGTTTAAGGCCACATGAAAAAATAAGTTGTTTCTTGTCTGAAGGTTTCTTAAAATGTGAGACAGTAGGGAGGTGGGTTTTTTTTGGTAAGGTTGGGGAGAGCCTGAGCAATCCAGGTTTACAATTGGTAGATGTTGGCTGCACATTCAGTAGCTTAACTTTATCTTGATGTGATATAGGCGTTAGATAGATGTTGGTTTGACGACAGATCTGACGTTAAAACATCTAAATTTAAAAGAATTCTATAAAAATGGAATGCAGGGTTTTGATATTTGAACGATTTAGCTCAATATTTAAAAAACACCTTTTAGCATTTTTACTAAAAAATAATTTTTAAAAAAAGGTGCGGCACCAAAACGTGAGGAGGGCGGGGACGAGGAACAACTTTGTTTTTTATGAGGCCTAAACTAGAATTGATGTTGTTATGAAATTTATGAGTAATTTTTAGGTAAATTTAACCTAAACTAAGATTTGACCTAAACTAAGATTTTTATCAAGAGTATATAAATTGGGTGGTTTGCCTGTTTTTTAACATAGTGTTGTAGCAGCAAGACAATTGTATTTCTATTTCGTAGAAAGAAAGTGTAGAATTTATTTCTCTTTTGAAAAGCAGCGGAGGTGTACCATTGTATCATTTGAAGCATAACTCTAGTCCTTTTGAATGAATAAGCCTACAATTGTAATGCCTACATGCATATGTACAAATATATCTAAGCCAAGTTCGGTATATAAATTTAAAACTCCTGGTAATTTGAACGGTGTTACAATTGAAGATCTGTAGGTAGAATCATGTGTTGTTGTCACAATGAAGAAAATATTGCGAAAAACGGTCAAAAATCATTGATAATTCCAGTTCGTTGTGTTACTCTAAACAGGGTAGTGCATGGTCCATTTGTTAGCATTTGTTAGAGTTGTTTACACAGGATCCCTCATTCGAAAGTGAGTCGTCATCTGCGAATCAACTGTAAGATTTCTTGTAGTTGAAAACTTGCAGTTGAGGTCTGTTCCTTTTGAAAGTAATTCCCTACAAGTGCGTTTCCTTCGATTTCAACTTCGAAAGCGAGTACCTTTCGAGAGTGAAGCCATCATGGAAACACACAGAGAGTCAAGATCTAAGCAGGATGACATAGCTTTGTAGGTCATCAAAACCTCTTCATTCCGTGAATTATTATGAATACATGCTGCTTATGAAAATCCTGCTACATTTTTAAAATCAATTTTATACAATCACCATACCTATCATAAACAATATCCAAATAAATCTGCATACGATTGCTACATAAGTACCAGTGACGTAGCCAAAGTTTCAATAAATTGGGGCTGCAAAAACTTCTCATCAACATCACATTTCCGAAAGTGGTACAAATTTTCTGACAAGTGACCTCTTCCGAAGTTCCGACCGAAAAATGAAATACTGCACCCCCTCTGGTTACGCCACTGATAACTACATCTCTTATAAGGCCGAGTAAAAAATAAATATGTTTCTCGTCCCCTCCCGAATCGTTTTTAATGATTTTGAAAAATGATTTGTATTTTTTTGTATTTCATGCATAACTTAATTTGTAAAAAGTGTTTGAAAAGTTTAAGTCTGTGCAATAGATATACTTCTGTTCAATAAGCATATTTTGTTTTAATCAACCCTCCAGTATGTCCAAAACTCAAAAATAAAAAGGGCCTCCTCCTCCTCTTCCAATAAAACATCTGGTATCGATACGTTGGGTGAGAATGGGCCATTAATGGGCGATTTTGCATTGGCATTGTAATAAAAAATAAAAAGTACTTACCTCTTCCTCCCTTTTTTCAAAAACCCAGATGAGAAACATGTTATATTTTTTACTTGGCCTAATATTATCTCTCCTACCTGCAGTGTTTTGATGGCGCTGATGTTTCTTTCTATGCCTAGTCTTGCCATATTTATCAGCTCTATCAGCAGCCTCCTCTTCCTCAAGTCTTTGTAAATTCCTTTTATATTCCTCATAATAAGTCACTTCTCTTTCGTACTCAGCTGCTGTGAGTGCAATATCCCCTTTATATCCAACTAAAAAATATAAGTCATTAAAAGTAAATTAGAGACTACTGAGTCTGTCTTTCTTTGAAATATTGTAAAAGGCACATAGTGATCAATATGGGAGTCAGTACAATGTTAGAAATATTATTGTGAAGTCATTAAATTTCCTACAAATCATGAAATATTGAACGCAACAAATGCGTATAAAACAAGCGCATCAACTCGCGTAATACAAAAGACTTTTCTTTTCACATGATCGCCACATCAAACAACCATTCATGATACGCGGAGTGTAATTTTGTTACCGATGATAAGTCGCACACGCCCTCATCATACTTATCCTGCAGATATGATTTGTAGGAAATTTATTTAAAGCAAAACTATAAGATTTTGATCAGAAATAGTTTTAAAAGTAAAAGCATCTTAACTGTTTGCATGCGGTGGTCGCATCCATGCACCTACAATAAGCCAGCTCTAGTTGGTGTCAGGAATGAATATCTGGGACTAATAATACCAAAAATTTTAGTATTATTAGTCCCAGTGTATATGAAGTTATCATTGATTTTTAAAATCTATCATAAACAAATGGCTTGTCAATTAATAGACCCCATCAATGAATCAATCAGCATAACAATAGGAAACTATTAATCAATCAATAATCCTCTAACAGTAATTGAAAAATGATTTATGGTGTTGGATTGACCTGTGGAAAAGGAGTCACTTGGGGGATAGTTTATCACAAATGGCCCGCATGAAAACAGTTAAAGGAGCATGGTCCGAATTTGCTTCAACTTTTTTCCAACTATTGCTCATATTTTTCTCATAACCCATGTGAAATTTTTCGGCGAGTTATGTACCATAAATTTTTGTGTATAACTCCAGTTAGACACATTTTTATAACTCCAAAAATGTGTCTAATTATGGTAACCATAGAGGCCCTGCATGTAACCTTACCTAGATGGAACGTAGAATACCATGAATATGGCGGATTGCTCAAATGCATTCAATAGAAGTGTGACCATTACCAAATACTTCGTATTGTCCCATCAATAAAAATGTACCATATCAGTAGGTTAATTATGTACAGTATTTTGTTGAATGGACTGCGATGCGCCATATTTACGGGAAAGTCATCAGACCAAATCCTTTGTTTGGTATCAAGCATGCAAGGCCTCTATAGTTAGGGGTCTGCATGGGTAAAATTCGACACACGCAACCTCGCGACACGGCCCCCCTTATCCTGCTACCTCGTGACACGCGGTGTCATATCAAGCAACAGATTATGTGGATAAATATTTCATAAAAGATATGTGAATCCAGTAATTTGCCTTGTCTCTTTTTGAATAACCTCATTTCATGTAGTTGATCAAGTTCATTAGCGGAGTATCTCTCCTTAATAATAATAATGTGCCTTGTAAATTAAAATTGGTAAAATTGACATTAATCAACTTGTAAAATTGTTTTGATCACATTCCAATTACATTACAATCACATTTTAAAATTCATCTTTCGTATGACACTGAAAACTCAATTTTGCAAAATAGGACAATATCTAAAAGCATTTTTCAAATTATTTATTTTGTCAAAAACTTTTTGTGCCACAGCAAAATGCCCCCGGAATTAAATTCGGGATCCAAAATTTAATTTAACAAATGGCCATAACAGAAAAAGTAAGCATTTACGCCAAACCCTTATGAGGGTATTAAAGGGGCAATTCATGATCCACTTTTCACCCTCAAGGTCACCTCTATCAAAACCGAGTTTTTTAGCTTGTAAGAATCGTCAACTGGTATATGTACGATCCCCAAACCATTCTTTCATATGTGCTTGCATTTTCGAGAAAAGTGAGAAAATGTGTCATTTTCTAATTATTGTCGGGGCCCCGACAGTAATTACAACACAGTAGCCTATGGGGATTTTCTAAATGCTGAAAAGCTTGTAACTTGTTGGAATCAAGTGAGATTTTCGGTATATATTTATGATGTGCTTTTCTTCTTATTTAGCTAGAAAACAGGTGAGGTTTTTGTCACATCAAAATCATGAATTGCACCTTTAACATCGACCAAAACAAAACTTATTTGCTAAAAAATATCAAAGTCATTGGTGACAGGGTAGGGGGCGGTTCATTTTAACACGTTATAGTAGTGCTTTAATGATTCCAATCATAGATCTCAGATGGAACTGTCTTGTTTTTTTTTTAAAGAATTGGAGTATCTCTGGAACTAGATTACCAAATTTAACAACACCAGAGACTGAGTTTAAATCAATATGACAATCGTTTTTTTGATTTTTTTTAATAAAATAATTTTTTATACTATTTGTCCTGAAGAAGTCAGAGCTACTCCTGACGAAAGCTTGACAGTTCAAAACTTGTCTGACGGCGAACCCGTTAAAATCTACCAATTGTTATTCAATCATTTTTAACACAAAATTTGTAATACAAATTCAATATAGCATGTGATTTTTTTTCAATCAACAAACACATCAGTGAATGCTCATGACTTATTGTTTGCAATTGTGATGAGTAATCACGAACTAAACAAAACATGAATGAATGGCAACAAAATTATGACATGTCATGATTTTAAAAACTTAAAAAAGTTTAGTCATTTTGTTAGTATAGCTTAAAGTTAAATTGCCCGAATTATGTGGCGAATAGCTAGTTTTTCATACTGTTGTCAATATGCGAACCCCGGGATGCGAACTACAATATTGTTTAACAACAATTATACTGGTGAAAAAGCAATAATGAATTGAACTATTATGGCTCACCAAAACCTGTGATAAAGACACAAAATTCGCCTTTCAAATTCAAGTTGCATTTGTCAAGATAAACATAGCTTGTAGGCAATTTTGTGTAGCCCGCAACCCGAAAACTTTTTAAAGTTTATTTTCATCCGTTGACAATTCGGCCCAGTGGTGGAGTCGGTCGAACTCGGCCTTTTTCTGTTTTGCCTGCTTTTCACTGGCGGCCCAATATTATTTGCCCATATTGCAGTTATTAGCAACATTTCGTATATAATGCACACACAACGTTCCTAATTGATGCATGACCCCGAGATATCTTCCCGTGTTTTGGGTATAGGATAATAACTTGCCAAGATCGCTGTATCAAAACTAACCGGCCGATTTTTTTTGAACATTTACCATTTTGTTCATGATTTATTAAGCTTTCATGTGATATTTTTTGTGAACTAAAAAGACAAAAGGGCAAACCTGATTAGGTACATTTTGTAACAAGACCCCGGTCAGTACATTCGCTATGGAGTTTCGAAATCACAACTTTCATTGGCCCATCACGCTCGCATTCTTTAACGTATCAATTTTGAACACACATGTCAATAAAGATCATGAAATTCTCGTTCTCGTGATACCATGTTCATTACCATACGATAATTTTAAAGACCTGATAGAGTACATTGAAAAAACACGTAGGCTTGTATTAGCAAAGCAAAGATCGCCGTGTAGCCAGGCCCCTGACACTTTATCCTCATATACTTCATGGCTCATTTGATTACCATTTCTCAATAGGCGCTGGTTAACGTTTCTTGGCTGATTGCGTGATCAGTGGCTCCAATTACAAAAATGAGGACGCATTATGACAAATCCTACTCAAATAAATCCTGACATTGCCCTTGATATTACGCCTAATTGAATGCAAGTTGTGCAGCATTCTTCAAAATGCGTCCTCGTCTTGTTCATCCTTCATGTACATTAAGACATCATGAAATTAGTCTAGCGTGAAAACGGTTATTAATACATGTATTGATTATTTACTGATGAGTCTTTTGAGCAGTCTAACTCATGAATATTCGTTTTGTCCACATACTTCGCTATGATTGGGGTTGGGTTTTGAGTTTAGTGCAGTGTCATCTCTGTTACTCTGTGGTGTAGCGTGCAGTGGACGATAACTGCAATATGCCTTAGTAATTTTCGTCCCAGGTATCAGGAAACATCTTATCTGGTAACACACATATTTTGTCCAGTTTAGCTTTTAGTATTTTGGTGGATATTATGCTCGTTATAACTCAACCCTATTATAGGCCTAGGCCTATAGGCTAGATTTTTATTAGTTAATAATCTTTCTCTGATAATCTTTATTAGTATTTTTATAGACTAAACTAGGAGGTTTCAAATTTAACCGTACAATACCCTTGGTATGTAGGCCTACATGTAATGTAATCAACTCAACTGGACTAACGTTTGGATGTAAAAAGCAAAAAATTAATATGCAATTAACATCATCTCGTGGGCTTTTGAAATCGGAATTTTTAACTTCTGTTTCTTGATTTTTGCTGCTTTTGACACCATAAATATTACTGTAACAAATGGTTAAATCAAAATTTAACATTCATCGCATTTCAGTGGGAAGTTTTAATTTACAATGATGAGCTTTATTGGCTAAAGACATTAAACTAACCTTTTAAGCATACTTAACTTTTCATGATTTATTTTTTGGCGCTCCTAGTGCAAAGGAGGAATTTACTTTACTAATCAACCAACCAACAATTAGCGTAATTAAAAGTGAGAGCGCAAAATTAAAAGTTTTCAAATTTCTAGCGAGAAGTTAACAAATACGGGTCGATTTTTTGTTTGTTTGTTTTGTTTTGTTTTTGAGGGTGGGGGGGGGTTGCACCAGGTAAATTATATATAAACTCATTACTTTCAAAAGAAGCTGGCCTTCTTTCATTTCTGCTTTATTTCTACTATCAATGAAGGTCTATAATAACTTTCATTTCTATATCATTTACTCGAGGATCATCATCAAGTAATATGTAATATCATTAAGTTGGCTTTTTGTCTTTTCAATTTCCATTATTGATAAGTCTATAGATTTGAAAACACAAATCTATGATTATTTGTAGGCTCACTGTACTTGTAACCTGTCAAAATCAATCATCTTGATCTTATGACATTGATTTCTCTGCGAAGTGTTTCAAACATTGACCGTTTGAAATGTCCTGTCATCTCTGTGGCAAGACCCTAAATCATAAAGCCCATTTTTATTACATCGACTTTACTGGTAATCAATGACTGGCACCTGCCGCAGTGTCAAAGTCAATGCGATAAAACCGTAATTACACACGATTGTTACATAATAAATGCAAGATAAAAGGAGATAAGCTGTGAATTGCTTCGGAGATGGGAAGTAAACTCCTTCCTGTGCAAAACACAATCGGCTTCTAACTTTTTTTCTGTTCTAAACCTATGATCTGCACTGTAGGCCTATAATAACATACCCTACACTTGGTATCTAATGTAATTCAGTATGTAGTCCAATATCAATCACTCAAACTCGTTTTTAAGTTAATAGAGGTAGGGTAAATATACCAGCTATCTTTAAAGGTTTTATCACGTTACATTACAACATGATAAATAATATGGTGTTACTGAATACAAACTCAGATATTGGTTATTACGATTTTTAGAGTAGGCCATATAGGCACATTTCTCTATGGAACTTTACCTGCTTTACATGGGTCAGCAAAATTATCTTCCCATTCTGTTTCCCAATATGCAGCCGCAAAAGATGTTGGTATAATAGTGAAAACAACAACAGATGAGAGCAAAATAACAGCAAGCGTGGAAATCCAAACATGTATTTCCATCGTGGCGTAGCCAATGTGTATGTATATGTATATTATATTCCAAAAGGGGATAAAACTTTAAGCTTGTTGCTGGTGCAGGTTACGACTTTTACAGCTGGAATGATAAGCGAGATGACGAGCGTAAACCCAAACTCTTGGCCGGCCGTGAGCACACTTCCTCACTGTTCATTCACTACAACTTACAAGTGTATGTTGTTGGCACCCGATATTTTCCACTTTATTTCCTTGATATGCTCATAGAAGGCAACTTACTTCACTTGTAAACAAATTCAGCTGCTGAATCCGATTTGTGGAAAAAAAAGTTTTCTTAAAAATGGTCAAAAGAAAAAGACCTTAGGCTTTTCAGTGCTAGCTGGTATAGCAGAAAAGCCAGTTCATATGGGTTTTAAAAATGCTTCTAGCGATTTCCTTCAAGTTGAGTGCAGTAAGAGTTCCGTTGATTCCATAAGTGTAGAATACTTTAA
>JXSR01S000275.1:22735-32821 GCA_000969725.1 Ophiothrix spiculata
GATTTTTGGACCTAAGGCCAAAATGACACATTTTGGTCCAAAAATGACCTCACCATCATGTTCAGTATGCAAATTCGCTTCTAGAAACATATACTTTTATTTTGATTTAATTATCCGTTGCTGGGTTACAGAGCATAAAATATTTCAGAAAACGAATGGTTGACAGGGCCCTTAAGTTGATTAATGGACCACTAGCTTGTCAGTATGCCAAAGATCTATTCCTCTGTCTGATGTGGGGTGAGAGGGAATGTTTTCATTGAAGGGTTCTGCCGTGATCAGAGCAAAATATTCTCCCTCCTGTTGCAAGCAAATCCCTGGAGGTCTTGGTTTTATGTTCTGTGGAAGAGCAGAGCAAGAGATTCACTATTATTTCTTGGATTCTGTTTTATGTGGTCAGTATGCATCAAGAAGCAGTATTGTATTAGAATTGCTCCGTTCTTGAAAAAAATGAATGGAGTATTGCCATTGAATGGGAACATTTTGTCAAAAAGACACAATCCTTTACCTCACTCTCAGTATGTAGATATAGCTAGTTGGGATTTTGTTGGATGAAGACATTATGATGGTAAAGCAACAAAGCGTCCCGGTGGGGGGTACTTAGTACAAAAGTGATTACGGGCAGCGGGGATGTGCCGCAAACTTGGGTAGCAAAATCAGGCTGTCTGGTATTTCAATGGGTCCTTTTTCTTTGCAAAATGTCGTATTTTGATGGGTCTGTTTTCCAAAATTTACGCCAAAATGGAGCAAATTTTGGATTTTTTTCTGAATTTCAAACAAAAATCAGAAAATTTTCGCCAAATTAGCGTTAATTTTCTAAAAAAAATTCAATTTTTGTATAAACTAGACTCTTGGGAATTTGGTATATGGATGGGTCCCTTTTTCTTAAATATTGGTATATACATGGGTGGTACTTCAAATTTCCCAGCGGCACACCCCTACCAAAACCAAAATTGAGTACCCCTCGGGCAAAGCGTGTACTGATTTGTAATGACTGCATCCAACAAAATCAAACTGTTTGAACCAAGCGAGAGTCTTCGCAACGATTTTGCTGGAAAATTGGCGTACAGGGTGTATCAAAATGATTAGTACTCAACTATGTGATTTTTTTACACAAAATCTATAAATGCTAGCATAACTTTTTTCACGGATATATAAAGACCAATTCAATACCTTCCATTTACAAAAAGAATTTTGAAAATTGATGCACGCAATCGGAGTTAACGTTAGTTAGAAGAAATTATGTATCTTTAGAACTTCGCCATGGGTAATAAATAGCTTATGCCTAAAACAAGATATCCAAATTGTAAGTGTTAACATGTGATTAGTGAAGTGGAACAGCCTAAGACATTTGAAGAAAAATTGTTTCTCATACGGCATCAAAGGCCACAAATTATCAGAAAACGGAGAGAATGAATGTTGTATGGTGTTTTTGTACTTGATTTGCCAATTTGCAACATCAGAAAGTTATCGTTAAATGACAATCAGAAGCATGCAAATTAGGCATTACACAGAATTATTGCAAGTAGATATCTATACATATTTCTAATGGATTAAGCATTTCTACAAATTATTTACTGCCATGAACTTATTTTGTGAAACAAAATTATAAAGAGAAATCTTTATTTAAATAAAGTCAGGTAGTATCTCCATTTAAAAGGTATGTAACATTTTCTATTTAATCAATAGCAAGTATTTCACATCATCATTAAGATCTTTCTTCATGGAATGAGAAGTCAAACGGAGCTTTCAACGTTGGATTTGGGCAATTTTGAAAGTAAAGTTATATTTTAAGGTAGAAAATATAAATTAAAATCTTTCGCAGACAGAGTTATAGATTTCTGTCTTCATTGGAATTGAAACGCAACAAATCAAATCCGTCGAGAGTTTTCAAAACTGGTACCTTTACAGAATCATCCTGTTCTTGAAAACAAAATGACCAAATGCTCTCATTCTTTTTGCAAATTAAAGACAAAGAAATCCAGATAATTTCAAGTTTCAAAATGGAACGAGAAGTATTTATATACATTTGTTTATTCTGGGTACTAATCATTTTGATACACCCTGTACTTTAATCAGAGCAAGTCGCAATGCACGCTACTTGAAACGCAGATACGGTTTGCGCGTGAAACAAAAAGCACACAATGTATGCTTCAAGTGAAGATTTACGCTGTCTGCCTGGATATCGGGCCAAATTCCGAATATATCCTGAGGCACAATAACTCTGCTCCATGAGCGACACAAGATGGCGAAGAAAACTGGTTCCCCTATAGATAAAAATTCCTTGGTTTGAACACATTCTAATATCAGAGTATAGTTGGATTTTATCGGAGGATTCCAACCATTCCAAACTTGAGAACAAGTGGATTAGTCTAGTGCCCTCACTCTGTATTGATAATGCATGTGCTCATTCTTTTTCTTGACTGTGGTGGCAGCATTATACAATATCTTGTTGAGCAGCTTCACCAGTCCACAATCCATTCAAGTTCAAGCAGTTCTTAAGCTCAATTCATACTCGGCCTCCAAACAAAATTTTTCCTACCAAACATTTGGTTGTGACGTCACCAAATATTTGCCATCTAATTTAAACTATGAACGGGTAGCAAATATTTGGTCCAATGCATATGGCAATTCAATAACATGTGCAATCTAGCGCGAAATTTTGTTTGGTCTAAACTCGGTATTGAAGTTGTTTTGTTTGGAGTCACTCGTCATTTTTACGTCACGACCAAATGTTTGGTAGGAAAAATTTTGTTTGGAGGCCGAGTATAAATTGAGCTTTACTCAGATCAATTTTGAGTTATGGATCTCATCTGTCACAAATCAATGTGTTGTAAACGGCCAGTGCACGCCTAGCACATAAGTTCTATACAGTGATGTTTGCTATCTTACCCGGGAGGGGGGGGGGGCACTGCCATTGTAAGGTGGACACCATGCGCGTACACAAAAACAAGTGAAAAGGGTTGTTTTTCTCGAATAGGCGATGTACGTGCGTACATAGGTAAGAGTATCAAAATTGCAAAAATCTGGAAAAAAGGGTATAGTTTTCTAAAGGGTATATATTTTGCATGCCATGAAAATGAAGTATTTTAGACATAGGCCTAATTATTTCCAAAATATTTGAAAGTTTATAAGTGTAAAGTAAAATCTGGACAGAAAATAAAAAAAACAGTGGCCCCTCTTGTATAAGCCAAGTATTTAATTTACTATCCATATGGTAGTGTCCATTAAGCATGCATTCAATTTGCTATCCAAACGGTGATGTCCGTTAAGGTGTACGTTAAATTTACCATCCATGCGGTATAGTGTCCGTTAGGCGTATGTTAAATTTACCATCCATACAGTGGCTGTGCAGTGGTATATAGACATACAATCAAATGAGGTTGGGAGGGAGTGATGGGGGTGCCCAGCGACTTTCTTGAGGGTAGAGGTAGTTAATTAACCTTTTCCTGTCGTATGGCATCTGGGGATGCCCTAAATTACTGTCAGCTCAGGTGTAGGACATCCCCCAGACGCCCCAACTAACACTGAAGTATAACTATACTCACTACCTCTAAACTTCAAAAACACTATCCCAGGCAATGTGTACAGTTCATACAGGTGTATTATGCTGAAGTCTCATTGAATTATGTAGTATATTTCTAAAGGTAATTTGAATTTACTTTAGCATGGGTGGAAAAAGTGGTCAGACTGGAAAGGGTTAAGGGGAAACATAGGCCTGTCATTTTGAGGGTTAAAATATCTGTAAAAAAGTATTTTGAGAAATATTATGATTTCTGCCCCAAAATGCACACTTGGTGACAATATTTGTCACAAATCATTACAAGTTGCGACAAAATCAGTGAGTAAAGGTATATTTGAATCATCTGTTTATGCTTGTATTGTATCAGCTGATGGTTCAGCACGTCAAAAAGAGAGTATTTTATTCAAACCAAGTACATTGTATGTTTGTACCCCACCTATCCCAAAAGTGTAAAATAGCCATACAAAACTTTGGGGGTTTTATGGGTTAAAAAATCTATGGTCTTTAAAAAAAATTAAAAGTTTTGGGGCCAGTTCATTGCCCAGAAGACTCGTGACTTACGTGCTAAAAGTAGAACATGATTAACTGTTTTTTGTAAAACAAATAAAATTTGACATTTTTTGGCAAAAACAATGTTTGTTTCAAAGCTGTGACGAGCATTTGAAAAAGTGTGTGATCCCTTTCGATCCGATAGAACGCATGAGCATTCCCAAAGGAGCTTAGGAGAGAACGCTCAGGCGTTCCAATTGGTTTTGAGTGTATATTAATTCTGTATGGCTATATACACCTATATGGCAATTCAGGACGGAAAGGGTTTAGGTAATGCAGATTTGTTTTTATTTCAATTTTCCCTTTTTCATGATTTCCATAATTTTTTCTGAAAGAAAATACTTTTTTATCTTGTTTTTGTTTTATTTATTTTGTTTTGTTTTTGGCTGTTATTCTTCATCCCTCTTCGCTTTACCATGTTTACCTTAAGGGGAAGGGAAGATCTGAGGAACACCTTGGTATTAATTAAGGCATTATTTAATGCATCACCCAGTGTTTTCCCTAACATGAGGACTTACTGCATTCATTATTTTCTTGGCCATATTCATATAAACCAACTTGCTTTTTTCATTATTTCATTATGAAGTCGCTTTCTACAGATACATGATAATATGAGAAATGGGAGGAATTATTAATAGATACTCAATAAAACCAATAAGATAATTATGAGAGGCTAGAATGAAATTATTTCACCTTGTAGGTTTAATTTGATGATGGTGGTGCTGATTAATATTACCAGGAGAACTGATGATGTGCAAAAATCAAATTATGTCCAGAACTTGTGATCCAAGGACAGTCATGTAAGTCAGTTGGTTGATTCAAACTCAAAACAACAGGAGATCATGTGTGATTGTGTAGTAGTCGGGTTGCCAGTTGATCAAAAACATGCACAAAATGGGGTCTGCTTGTCAGTCTGACAGCTTGCTAGTCCGAAGGCTCGATAGTCTGAACAGTTTATTCAAGAGGAATGATCCTTGGGTAGGCTTGCTACATGTATAAAGAGCTTGTTAGTTCAAAGGCTCACCTGTCCGAATATTAAAAAAAATATGTTTGCCAATCCACATTTTAAGAAAGGCTTGCTAGTCAAAATTTTAAAAATAGTTTGCTAGTCCAAAATTTTTAAAAATATTTTGCTAGTCCAAAATTTTAAAAATATTTTACTAGTCCAAAATTTTAAAAATATTTTGCTAGTCCATTTTTAACCCATGCACGTAGTGCTTGGGTTTATAGAACCATGATCTATCTAGATCGGTCTATCTATCGTCCAACTTTAGTAAATATGGATTTTCGTGAAACTTGCACAGGATGATCCTTGGGTAGAGGGCTTATGGGGGTATTCACAATTTTGCGACCCGAGGTTATCGAGGGTCAAACGAGGGCGCTTTCCAAAATTCTTTAAAACGCTTCGTCTACAGATTTCGACCAATTTCGACGAAACTTGGGTGGAGGCATCCTTGGGCAGGGCTAACTTCGGGTGTTCAGGAATTTTTGATCGGAGGTCATCCAGGGGGTCATTGGGGTCAAGAAAGGTCAAATTATTAAAAAAATGATCAAAAATCAGTATCTGACCATAGGAAGGTGCTGGCATTATGGTTCTTGCATAGGTAGATTGATAAAAATATACTGAACAGATTTTTGGTACCCTTGACCCCAAAGGTCAAAGTTCACAGGTCAAAGGTCAAATTATTTAAAAAAATCAGTATCCGGCCATAGGAAGGTGCCATTTATGGTACTTGCATAGATATATTGATAAAAATATGCTGAAAATATTTATGGTACCCTTTACCCCAAAGGTCAAAGGTCATAGGTCAAGGGTCAAATAATTAAAATGCGGATATGCAATGCATACAATTTTAAGAACATCCAGAATTCATTCTGAACATGGTGCAGCCACGCTTCTCGAGTTCAGTCCCTGTGACTACCGATCGGTGGGACGCAACACTCGAGTCGCAGAGTCGGGAGTATCAGTCACTATGCTCCCCTGAGGGCCTCGATATGATATTAATATACGGCTTGAACCAACGGGTCCACACAGTTCCCCCTCAAGTTGACATCCGCGTCCACCCGGTGGTCATATGGCTGGAAACCAGGGCTCCTCATGGGGAGCCGGGCCGGCTGTGGACATTAGGAACGGAGCCCGGGTCTGTGTGGTATTGGTTGGTTCTGGCCGTATCCCTGTCCCGCGACAAGGGTACGGGGGTGCCACCCTGGCTGGCTGTCAGTCAGGGGTACTCCTATGGGGATATTGAAAATTTTGCAACTCAAGGTCATCCAGGGTCAAAGGAGGTCATTTTCAAAAATCCTTTACAATGCTTCTTTGTTTACAGATTTTGACCCATTTCAACGAAACTCCTGGTATTTTTGATGGGAGGTCATCCAGGGGGTTATTTGGGTCAAGAAATTTTTTTGCTAACAGGCTTTAGTGCATGGGCACTGAGCCGACGGCTCTCTGGTTTTAAAAAAGCTTGTGAGTCCAAATGTTAAAAACAGCTCATTAGTCCAAATTTTGGAAAAAAGTAATTGAAATATGCCAAGATTTTTTTTGTTATTTTGACTATTTTGCTGTTTTTTAAATTGGGACTGGTGAGCCTTTTTACAATTTTGGACTGGTGAGCCTGGTTATAAGATTGGTGAAGCGAGCTGTTTTCAAAATTAGGATTGGTGAGCTGTTTTTGAAATTTAGACTAGAGAGCTTAGCTTTTTTATATAAATACAGACTTGTGAGCCTAAATTACAATTCGGACTAGTGAGTTCGGATTAACGATCCGTCGGATCTTCAGCCTAATGAGCCGTCGGGCTAGCAAGCTACCCCGTAGCATAATACCCACAACATAGTACTGTACAATTTTTTGCAGTAACAGCTGCTTCCTTCTGGGGTTTAGTCTGTTCCCTATTTTTTAATGACTAGGCCTAAGTTGCAAAAGGTTGTAACACTTTAACCAAGAGCCGTACCACTTTTATTTTTCTTCTGATGCCCCTGATCTGGGTAGGCCCTATTCGTAACTGATCAACAATTTCAAGTGATACAGATTTCATAATTTGGCTTCAAAATGTTCTGATCAGCATATCATTTGGTTCACGCCCTGCAACCATGATGGAAACGATCACCCAAACTCAGCTGATGCTGTGTGTCCCTAGACCATTAGTCATACACAAAATCATATTTTTGCCCTTCAGGAGTATAATGGTAATCCAAGGTTCTTGTTTAAGTAAAACTTAATTATTCTGAATGAATACCACTCCAACTAAGATAATTAAATATGGACTATGTAAGCACTTTGAAAGAATATAAATAAATGTAAATTGATAAAACAGCCTGCCTTGAAACTCAATAATGTTGGCCATATTTCCTTATTGAAGGTTTACATTAGAATCGGTTGGGTATGCTAACTTAGTGTTCATGAACAATTCTGCCCTACAAAGAAAAAAAGCAGTATGTGCATTGCAGATACATTGCAAGTTACTTCCTTTTCCATTGGAGAAATCCTGCAGAAATAAGCAGACGATCAATTCTCTTCCATAACTAAAGGCAGTATCTTCTGTATCAAACATTTGTACATATAACTTTTTTGGATGGGAATGAATTGAAGTGAAATTAAAGTATCTGCTTTGCTTTATAAATGCACATACTGTGTTTTACTTTGAAGGGCAGAATTAGGCCAGCTTAGGCTACATTTCTGCTTCTCCTCATAGTCTTAATAATATTTTTTTTAGAAAAAAGACAGGAGATTGCAAACCAATTATTCACTTTTTCTCAGTCATAGAGGTTAAAGTAGCTTGGTCTGAGTATTCAATTGTTGTTCTAACGTTTTGAAGATTTTGGCACAAAAATATTTCTTATATTAAATAAAGTTCATCGTAATAAATTCAAAAATTGTTAAAACATAAACATTGACGGTTTTGAGTTTCCTAGTCAACTCTCATCATCAGAAAATGATTGGTATCTTCTCGGCTGGACGATAACCACGAATAGAGGGCTCACTCCTATTCAGAAGAGGATCATATGTGTGACTAAGAAAGTGGCTCTCTTTGTCTCTGTTCATGGTGTTGGATCCGCCTTCTTGGGATCTATGTGGTCTCCCTAACTCTTTCTGGCGGTTGTGTTACTCTCCTTTCCTAGAACTTTTATATTGTCCACTTTATTTTATCACGTTTTCTGGTTTTGTTATGATGAACTTTACAAGGATATTTCTTATACCCCATTCTTAAATGCTGGGAGGGTAATAGACTTGCGAGTAAGGAGGTATGGTGATCCCTCACTGCAGTAATAACAAAATAGTGGAGTCTGGCCCAATCACTTTGAAAGAGAGATGGGTACTAGGGCTGGTATCGGCAAGCTCATGCATTGTCGACAAAGCCTCGAAATCGAGTGACCGACGTTGTGACACTGTCGACAATACGTTTTGTCAATGCAGTCAAGAGGATTAAAATTACAACATGTGACACTGTTGAATTTGTCCCCCTTTTTCAATTGCAATCAATGTGGTGATGCTGCGATAGAATGTAGTAAATAAAACTGTGATCAAAAAACTTATTCTAAGATAAGTAAAATATCATGGTAAATTTCATTACTATGTTAAGCCTTTTATTTTTCTTGAGTATTTATTTTTATTTTATTTCATTTAATTTTTATTTATTTTATTTATATTTTGGTCGAGTTTGTTGACATATAATCAGGCTTGTCGACACTGAGTGAAATTTGTTTTGTCGAAAACATTGTCGACAAAAGGCTTGTCGATACCAGCCTTAATGGGTACTCCGACCTGTGCAAATACAGGCCGTCCCCTCTATCTTTACCTTTTTTACTGTTAAAGGGGCATTGGACAAAATTTATCAATTTTGTTTGTAGATGATTTACACTTCCTATGTTAGAAAATAACAGTCAATTAACCAGATATCTGAAAAATTTTGATCAGAACCTTCAAAAAAGTCAAAAATTCAAAAAATTTATTTTATTTGTTGATTTTGGGTATGAGGCTATTCTTTAAACGTATTTATTGATGCTATAAAATGAGAAAGAGCCAAAGATTTATATGTAAAACTTTCTTTTCACATCATAGATTGCAGAAAAGTCAAAAGAAATTTTAAATTTTCATTAGATCTCCTGAAAAGGCCAATTCTAGAAATTCGGCTATAGAGGGCAGTATTTATCGTTGTCGACAACGATAATTAAAAATAAGAGAATATCTAAATATTTTGATATACAGGGTTTGAATTTGACAATGAAACTTTGCATGCTGTCATTATTACCACCAATACTTCAAATGATGCAAAAATGTTTGGGGAAAAATGGGGGGATGACGCTGAACTTGTCCAATGCCCTTTAAATAAAAGAAGCATCATAAAATTAAAATGGTTACACCAACTCAACTAGAACATGGCGCTGACAAAATGTTGGGACCATGCCTCTTTAATCAGCTTTAAAGGGGCATTGGACAAGTTCAGCATCATCCCCAAACTTTTCCCCAAGCATTTTAAGATTTTTGCATCATTTGAAGCATTAGCGGTAATAATGACAGCATGCAAAGTTTCATTGTCAAAATTCAAACCCTATATACCTAAATATTATTCTTGAATTTTTTTAATTATCGTTGTCGACAACGATAAATACTGCCCTCTATAGTTGAATTTTTATATGCAAACTCCAAATTTCTTTTGATTTATCTGCAAGCGAGAGCTCCCAAGTATCTAAAGCAGAAGCAGAATGTTTTACAAACAAATCTTTGGATATTTCTTGATGTATAGCATCCAAGATCAACAAACAAAATAAAAATCAAATTTTTGAATTTTCTGAAGGTTTATATAAAATGTTCCCGATATCTGGTAATTGACTAATTTTCTAACAATGTAAATCATCAACAAATAAAATTTCAAAATTTTGTCCAATGAAGGATGAGGTATCAAAATGGAAATACGATGCAGTCTTTTTATTTATAAAATAATAAGATAGTGTAACTCTGTGGTTTATTGCAAGTATTTACAATTAGGCCAAGACAAAAAATTGTTGTGTTGCCCTC
>JXSR01S000275.1:52830-66005 GCA_000969725.1 Ophiothrix spiculata
TTTAGTTCACAAATGTCTATTGTTGTTACTGTTTTATGTCAACTTATTTAAGCTGTAACTTTTTACAGAAGCATTCAATATTTTTAACGTAAAGTTTATTAGAAAGAAGTTAATTTTGTGTACTTATATGTCGAAAAAAGCAAAAATCACTTTTTTTTTACCAAAAAATTGATTTTTTGACCCAAAAATAGTTCGATTTTTTTTTGGAGCCAGTTTGTTTCGAAAATAGCATGGTGAAATGAACATCTGTGCCGAAAATGGAAGATTTGTCATTTCTGTAACGACTTTTTCGTTAAGGGACCTAACTATGTGTAAGACGTTACCATTGTGTGATGTTTTTCGATGAAATTGATGCAAATCTGAGAATTCCTTACCTGAGCAATGTGCTCAACAACACTTTTTAGAAAACAACATACATAATAGTTACATTTGTCTCTTTTATTTTCTGCAGAAGCCAGATGGAAATATGATGATGAAAGCCCTGTCTATGGCATTGATGCTGAGTCAGATCCCGCAGCAAACTATCTCCAGGCTGAATCGCTTCATGGGGCTCATGGCGGCCATCTTAGCTGATCTGGCTCTGTATCTTTTTACATTTATCACAGTTCATTGTGTATTTGATATCATTGGGTTATGATTAAGTGTGTCTAGAGGAAACAGATGATGACGGCTGGACCTTCTTTGAATGCATGGCACCAAATGTAATCCCTGACTGGCTGAATGTTACAGAACGAGGGTAATCGCAAATTTGCGATGATTATTTGGTAATTATCATCTCAGCCATATAGTAGGCCTATTAGTTATTCAACCGAAGTTATTCAACCTAGAATTGAATCAAAAGAACATCCGCAGCATGACATGGCCCAAACAGTTTGGTAATGATGCCGGCTATTAAGGCTGGTATATCGACAAACTTTTTGTCGACAATGTCGTCGACAAAACGACATTGTCGACAAAACCAATTTCACTCTGTGTCGACAAGCCTGTTTATATGTTGACAAACTCGACAAAAACAAAATAAAATAAAATAAAATAAATGCACGAGAAAAATAGAATGCTTACCATAAAACGCAATTTACTCTGATATTTTACTCGTCTTAGCATAACTTGAAGTTTTTATCACATTTTCATATTACATTTTATCGCACCATAGCCTCATTGAATTCAATTAAAGAGGATGACAAATTCAACAGAGTGAAACAAGTTGTAATTTCAATCATCGTGGCTGCATTGACAAAACATTTTGTCGACAGTGCCGACGTCGGTCATTCGATTTTGGGGGCTTTGTCAACAATGCAACTGCTTGCCGATACCAGCCCTAGCCTACCGGCTATGCATTTCTGGGAGTACAGTATAGCATGGAAAATATGCAGAGCACTTGCATATGGCATCACAAAAAAAATCATTTTTTTTTTAAATGTCAAAATATCTTTTTAAAATTCCAGGGTTGATGGCTCAATCCCGATGGTTTAGAAATCTACATATAATTTTACGCTAGATAAGGGTTTAAAATCATTTTTTTAAACCTTTGATTAGCATTCAACACTTGTAATGGAGATTTTTAGAACCATACCACTTAACGTCTACCATCACCTGAGAGGAAACTTGTGTGATGTGTAATTTGTTGAGGAGAACCATATGTGGGTTGCTCCGGCAAAATGAGTGGAAAGTCGCGAAATGACGATTTTGAATGAATTGCCTCTGAAGAAAAAATATGGTGAAATTGTCAAATCTCATTTTTTGAAGATCAAATGCATTCATGCATAAGTGTTAAACTATTCCTTGAGTTTTGAAGGTCATATATGCTGGGAAGTGCAATTAATCATGGTTAATTGATCACATTTTGCTATCATACACTTTAGTAATCAATTACTTTGAACTTGATTTGCGGCTATTTTTATTGCCAGATATTCAGTGGACTGCCATGTTTTTCGATCTCTAAATGGAAAAAGAAAGTGTGATATTCTATATCATTCGTAAGCTGAGATTATAGAGAATAAAAATGCAGGACCTCAATTTTGAAATTTTGTGACTTTCTGCTCATTTCCCCAGAGCACCCCTCATATTGGTTAGCAGTTAGCAGTCTTATCCTACACTTATTTTTTTGAATCTTTGCAATGTAGTTAATGTGGCTGAATGGAACCCGCTGGGGACAGCTCAAGATGGCAATTGATACTCCTGCTCATCATAAAAAATGGCGTAAAAGGGTCTGATTTTGTACCACAGGTGGTGTCTACGTTTTAGAAAAAGGGGGTACTTTTCAGCATAATTTACGCCTTCAAGGTTCTAAATGATCAGGCTACTTTTGCCGTCAAGGGTCACTTTTCACTTAGCTGCTTAGCTGAATATTTTGCTGTACATGTTTTAAATAAAGAGTTCTTAAAACAAGAGAAAATAAGTATTGACTTCATGTTAATGAATGAAAAACTTAAAATTGTACATATTTTAATACCTAATTTGTTAGCAAATGGTCATTACAAACATAAGCCATTGCGCCATTTGGGGTACCATTTCCAAAATCATCACTGACCTTACACCATTTAGGGGTGCAATTTGCTATCAACAATTATGCCATTTAGGTCCAATTTTGAGGTGCTCTGATGAGCATGAGTACCACTTTATATTTGGAGCGGCCCCCGGGGAATGGAAACATTCATATCAATTGTCTTTTGGAGGGGCATTATTAGAATGATTGCCCAGTGAACAATATCGGAGCGATAGAAAAATGATTTTTTGTGTTGTTCGGCCGAACAACATGTTATGAAAGTTTGCTTTGCCAAGTTTTACCCATCCAATTTAGAAATTCCCCATCCGAAAGATTGATGGTGGTATTGACATGTCAGGAATATGACTTGCAGTTTTGAGTATTGTATAAAGTAATCATGGTGGAATGAAATCATTGGCTCCCTGCAGATTTTTTGTCTGCAGCTATTTGTTCATTTCTAATATTATAGGATGTCCGGTAATTATTCAGACAACTAAAATTTTGAACACCGGTTGAGTTGCAAAATATGGTTGAGGAATGTACTTATATAAATTGTGTTTCTAATTTAAAATGTACAAGATTTCATTTCACTATATCATGTTTGAATTTGAATGTATAAATGATGTCGGTACTTTCACTGACTAATTGGATGTATCATGTAGGTCTTTACGGTTGTAAAAATGGATTTTGTAACAAATCTCATAAAACATTGGCTACATTATTTTGATGCAATATATTCATATCAGTTCAGCACTAAACACAGTCCTGTCAGTGATGTGAGAATTGTTTGTATGGTTCTTAAATACTGCAAGATCTTCTACACTCCCGCTCAAAAGTATTTCCGCATAATTAAAAATGTTCAGAAACGTCATTTTTTATAATAAACAACCTAAAATCATCAAAGATTCATACTAGTATAGATAACTTATCTATTCAATATGAATAAATCGATGTTTGTTTTAATATTTAATCTTCCACTGCCATAGAAATGGCTGATTTCATGGGCCATATACAAATACACCACAAGTACAAATCTATGTAACTTATCAATTATTCATAACCTCATTATTACCTTGTAACCGGATAGAATATTTTCAGGTTTTAAGGTTTTTTTTAAATGTGCAGACGAAAGAAGTAGTGTGCATTGCACACCATATATTTCAAATGCAATGAATTCAATTCCGGATTAGTTAGGTTCAATACTTATGCAATATAGACTCTGTCAAAAAATTATGAAAATCTGATAAACGCCTTTTGAGATATGGCTGAATAAAGTTTTTGTGTTGAAATACTTTCGAACGGGAGTGCATTTTAAGCTTTTTGAAGTTTGATCAAGAGTTTGATAAGTCTTTATATACAGGGTAGGTTATTGTACTCAGGTGTCATACAATTATACCAAAATATCAAGGGCTTTTGTTAGATGATATACCTCATAAATGTTTGTTAAAAGCAACTGCGAAATATAGTTGATCAGTTCTTCCTGGTGCGTGTGACAGTGGGGCAAACTACACAAGAGCTTGGAATGTACATCCATGTAGATTCCTGGGATTTACATCCATGTAGATTTAACTCGATCCATTCATGTGCCTCACACTGTGTGAGCGTGCACGTTGAAATACATTGATAGTACGCGTAGGCATAAGGCGTAGGCACAAACACATATGCGCAGATGAATACGCAATGTGAATCCACATCTGGTTGACGCATCATCGTGTAGGCACAATCTTTACTCCTTGAATGTACATGGATGTACATTGCCGATACAAAGCAGAAGGAAGTAGTTAGCCCCAGTATTTTGCCTATTACCCTCAAGTGTGCGTAATGCCCATGTGGGGCAAAGAGAAATACTACCACATCCCTACTATCGCATGTCCTAAATTATATCACAAACACATTTAAAATTTATACAGTGACTCATAACTGTGGAAGTTTTTAGGCATGTTTTTGTCATGTTTATTATAAAGTAGAGTAAAACAAATACTACATGTTTTTTTAGGATGTAGTGAAAATTCATGATCTCTCAGTGTTGAATATGTGCAACTATTTCCTTCTGCTTTGCGTCGGCAAATAGTCACACGAATCAAACACCAAAAGCATCGGTAATTTTCACTAAATCTATACTATATTCTATTTTGTATAATACTGCATTAATGGATTGAAGAGAGTTGATTGGTTAAAACCTAATCACATGATTTTGAATAGTTTCAGCAATCTGGAGAAAGGTATTGGAGAAAAGAGATCTCTTTGAAAAAAAAAAGATTGTTTGCGGCTCAAAAATAGACTATTTTATGGGTCTGAAAAAAAAACAATTTTGCTTAAGTCATCAATTCAAAAGCGTTCTTATAGAACTAGATGATATATTTATGTTGTGACTTTTGAACTCTTAAAAATATGAGCAAATTAAACATTTTGTGAAATTTATTAATGCAATTTAAAACAAAAATTTTCCGGATTTTTCAGATCTTTGGATTAAAACTATGGTTGAATAACTAAAATGATGCTATTTTGCTTCTGGCTGTGCCCCTCAGTAAGATAGCAGTTTTAGTCACTTCAGGTCGGCCGTGATATGGCAGAACCATGAAACTCAATTTTTTGACTTTTTGAGATAATAGCAGTTTTTAGTATATTGAGGGCGCTATTTTCATTTCTGAAAGTCCCAGCTTATGAATTCATAATGTTTCTGAGATAGTAGGACGTATCTCAGCACTTTTTTGCATTTTTCCTCTCGTTTTTTGTGGCAGATCAACGTATCTCAATTAAGTTACGTCACTGATTGTGGCGTTATTAATTTGGAAAAACAACGTATGTCTGAGATGCGTTGATTTGCCATTACTAAGTGTGTTCATTATAAAATGGTGGAAATTAGAAGGAGGTGGTCTATTTGGTTTTATTTTGATTTTAAAGCAATAAATATGCATACAAAACTTAACATAAACTGTTTTATTATGTAAATGCTCACAGAACATGATTGGAACTTGATTTATTTTCTGCTATATTCAAGTCAGGATCAGATTTAAATGGCAAAACAACGTAACTTTATTTAATCATTAAAATCTTTAAAATAATCATATTTCGGGTAAAAAGGTATATGATGAAAAATATAATTGTATCTTGTATATTAAGTTTGATTTTGAATCATATTTTAATATTAATCAAAAAAGGCAGTGACTTGAACTTTAGGTGCCTTTTTCTCGAAACGCCAAAATTGGAGTTACGTGGTTCTGCCATATCACGGCCGAGGTGCATAGTTTTAACCAAAGATCTTCATGTCAGTATATATTTGTATATTGTACTATTCTTTCAAAGATGATGACATTTTTTTTCATTAAGTGCAATATTTATTTAAATTTGGAAATTTAGATGCTGTGGTGGATTTTATCATTGAATGTTCAACTGCTATACACTTCACACTATACTAGTAAATTCTTCAGCCATTTTATGTGATGGCTCACCCCGAAAGGGGGGACTTTCCTGATGATATCAATTTTGATTTAATCATTTCATCTGTTACAGCATTTTATAAGCTTTAAAATGACACCTTACTTGTTGAAATTAATCAAGACAATCAAAATTTACAACAGAAAATCTGCTGGAAATTCTTAATATTTTCTTATTTTTTGCTACCTATTTTCATTTGTTTCTCGAAAAGTGTTATGTCGCAAAGTCACCCTTTTCGGGGTGCGTCATCACATATATGATGCATTCTGCTGAAAGTTACTTTTCAGAAATAAAATGGGAGATTTTGGTATCATCAGATCAATGTATTGATTACATATGTGGCTGTCCAGCCCGTATGAGCCGTAAATTCCAGAAACTTCATTTTGCGCTACAGGTAAAAATACATGTGAAGGTCGTAATTTGTCAAAATTAAATTTTTGACAGATTCACAATCCTTGTGTTTACTACAAAATACCAGCAATTGACATGTATTTTCATCTGTAGCGCAAAATGAAGTTTCTGGCATTTACTGCTCATACGGGCTGGAAGGTCACATTTACATTGTAGTCCATGGGCGAAGCCATATTTGTTAGATATTTTGATCAAATTTAAGAAAATATGTGGCATTTTTAACCTCTGTCGGATAAATTAAAGCTAACATGGGTTCAAAGCTTCATTGGTGTCTTCTAATGTAAATGAAACCATCGAAAATTATAACTACCCATGCCAGTTGACAGGCACATCAAGTTTCTGTTACATGACCTAAGAGCCGGTAAACCAGCTCATCAGGTATACGATGCATGTACATGTGAGCCGGTATGCCGGCTCGTCAGGGTCAAAGGGTTTAGCAACTTGATAACTAAATAAAAATTGTGATTTTTACTTCAAATTCAACTTTGTCCCCCATTTTGCTCATGTAGGTCTGGCAATACAACTTCAAAGCAATATATTATTTTCTATATTGTCAAGAACAAATAACTTAAAAAATGTCATGTACGTTTACAAATTTGAAAATTACAAATTGTACAAATTTACAAAGTGTGTTTACAAATTTGTACCATATTCATGACAAGTTCCATTCTTGTCAGTGCAAAATATATACGAAAAAAGAGAGAGTTATCATATTTAATGTAATATTATAGCAAAATGAAATGGCTCAGTGCTTTGAATGTTCAATATCTGCATTATGTATGGAAATGGTAAATACACTGCTGCTCTGAAGTATTTCCGCACAAAACATTTATTCAGCCACTCTCAAAAGGTGTTTATCCGATTTTTATCATTTTTGGACAGAGTCTATATTGTATAATTATCGAAGTAACTGTTCCGGAATTGCATTCATTGCATTTGAAAATATGGCATGTAATGAAGTCCAAGTTACATATACTACTATGAATCGTTGATGATTCTAGGTCGTTTAATATAAAAACAAGGTTTTTGAACGTTTTTAATTGTGCGGAAATACTTTAGAGCGCGAGTGTAGATCACTGTACCTGTGTGTTCAGTTTAGTCTACAAATATTGTGTTCAAGACATAAGACCAAATAAAAAATACACATGTTTCTCATTCCCACTCTCTTCCTTTTTCAAAGGTTTTTTTTTCAATATTTTATTTATAACTTGGTGTAAAATATTTTTCAGAAGGTGAAACTTATTCTTTTGCCTTGCAAACTGTATATGAAGCATTTCAAAAGAATTTTGTGATCACTGCAGGGCCTAACTTTCAATACAAGAAAATAAAAAATACCTTTTTCTTAGATATCACTTTTCATGATGAACACGTCATATAAGATAAGGTTATTTCATACAAATTACCAATAAGAAACATGTTTTTATTTTTACTTGGCCTCGATGGCAAAGATTTATTGATTTTAAACTTAATCTTTTTCAAGTGTAGCACAACTAAATAAGTATTGTGCAAATCTATATAGTTTCTGAAGTATCATTGGTACAAAATGTGACAATCACCATGCATAACACAGATCCAGATAATTCACATCTCCCAAATCTCTGTATATGCTTTGAACTGTATTGGCAGATCAAGATCTTATTTCTCTGTAGATGCAATCTAGATGCAATGTGATTTACATGGATTGATCTGGATCTATGTTCCATGTTGATAGCACCAATACAAGTTGTACCACTTCAAAATCAATGTAAAAAGTTGCCACATGAGCACCAGGATGACTTGTTTTGACCCCCACTTTTTCCTTCAATCGATGCGATTTTTTTTCACTCCATCTTCCTCAATTTGGATAAAGTCTCTTCTAAATGTTTGTAGGTGTAACAGTTATATAATATATGATTCACTGATAAAATACTGATGCGAATTAACTGCAATAGTTTCTCACGTAAGTATTCATATATGAATATTTATTAAGTCGTTCATGACGTAATTTATTGTTTCTTTACTAAATAAATCGATGGTTGTGCAACAAATTGCTCTAAGCCAATCAAAAGTCGCCATTCACCAAATTAATTTTTGACAAAATGTAACAGTTTTAAATGTTGTGTTGCATTCGTGTTTCATTGCGTTCGCGTCTCGTTGTGCCAAATATGGTCACAATAATAAATAATTAATCACAGGATATGAATAATGGTAATTTATTAAGAAACTTTGCCGACCTCCTGAATGCAAAATTCAATGCCGCCATTTTGTTTTCCTGCTAAAACTGAACTTCACATACATTTACTAAATATAAAGACATAACATTAAAAAAACCACACTTATTATCAATGATTATCAAGCCGCGATCATCATCAAATCAATACAATTTTCAGAATTCTTACCGTTTACACATTCCAGCGAAAAAGATAATCCACAGCGAGAGAACATCACACCGGCATTTCTAAACCTAGTTCATTTGTGCAGACCGCGTATACTGTCCCGACCAAGTTTACAACGCGTGATAAACCTAAGATACACACAGCTTGCAAATGTGCTTTACGCGGGCCACTGAACCCGCAATCAGTTATAGACCCGCTGAAGCATTGCGTAAACAAGCAATTTAACTTGTGGAAATAAAATTAGTCATTCCTGTGTAGATCTAACAGTTATATGATTTATTTTTGGAAAGTTGAGGAAATGAATTATATTAAAAAAAAAACCAACATTGACCGGAATGTAATTGTTTATCAGTATAATTGTTTTTGAGTGTGTGCTAAATACTTAGTAATTCAAATTTTCTTGCTCTAGTTTGCTTTTTCTAATTGGATTTTGTCTAGATTATGAAATTACAAAGAGTGCTAAACACCGCTGCACGACTGGTTGTAAGCGCGATCCAAGAAACATGACAGCATCTCTGCAATCTTATACGTGATCTTCATTGGCTTCCAATAAGGAAGAGAATAACTTTCAATATTTGCTTACTCACATACACATCGTTGCACGGACTTGGTCCAGCTTATATTTCTGATCTTATCACGCCTTACACCCCATCCCGGTCACTTCGATCTTCATGTAAAAACTTGGTTAAGCCACCTCAATGCCGCCCGCATACAGCGTATGGAAGAAGATCATTTTCAGAGGCGTCATTCAAAGAATGGAACAATTTACCAACATGCATCCACCTTGCACCTTCTTTGAATACTTTTAAGAAACAATTAAAAACATTTTTATTCAATCAATGACTTTTTGCAGCTCAGATATTGCATCTCATTGAGTTACAGGAATGACTTTTGTTGTAGTTTTAAGGTTCTAGTAATTTGTTGTATGTTTTATCAATTTCTGCGCGTTGTAATATTTCACTGTTTTTAACTTCTTGTAAACGCCTCGAGGTCCCAGGACTAAGGGCGCTATATAAAAGCCTGCTTATTATTATTATTATTATCTTCTTGAATGTTCTCTTATTTTTTTAACACAGTTCCGAAGTAAGTCACTTACATGCATGTTTCACAATTTTTATGTAGGTGTCCAATGCCATCAATTGAGTTTTTTGTACAGGACTGTTTTTTGTAAGACAAGATTGTTCGTCAGTTTACCTTTTCATTAATTCCTTTATTCAGAAAAGGCTGCATGCCCTTACTAATTAAGCCTTTCATGAAAACTTTCGCTTTTTACTAAAAAACTGTTTCCATACCGAATGCAAAGAGTCTGGTTTAGACATTTATACAAAAATGTATAATAATAATAAGAGGATATATGCCTGTAATATATAGTTATATTGCTGAAACTATTGACAGCATATAAATTTATAAATATTGTTAAAAAGTTTTCTTCGATGTAATTGTTGAGTTAAAAATCTTAAATTATAACAACTATTAAAAATCAAAACCCACTCTGTTGTCGGAAGTTCTACTGAAAAAGAATTTGGGAGGAGAAAAAGAATAAACAATTTAGAAGAAAAATGAAGGGAAACACCGGCTATGAAATTAGTCAAACTCATCTTAAAAGCATTATTTTATGTTCTTCAAATTTGATGTAAGATGATAAATCAAGTTCAACCTTAAAAATATCTCAAATTAAAAAAAAAACGGAAATAAAATTTTTTGACGTGGGCCAAAACATAGGCACGGGCGGTCGAGGACAACCAAATAATTTTGTTTTTTGGTCTTATGTAGTATTCTTGATTCTTTTATCTCATACCTCATAGATCTGCAAATATGATGGTTGGCTGGCACACTAAAATGCAGAGTTATACTTTATAAACCTTGAAGTATGCAACAAGCAATCAGACTCTGTTACGAGATACATAGCATATCCCTCGTATTCTACAACATTGTGAACTTATCTGGTGGTCTTGTATTGTGTAAGAGACTAGTAATGATTGTTTAGGTTTGATTAAGACCAAATCACTGCGTATTAATATTTTTGTACTTGAGTCATTCATGATTTTGGCATTATTTTTGGCAATTTTTTTTGCTACCACATAGACAAACAATAAGTTCATTTGAATATTCAGCAAGATTTGTTACGTGGTTATGATTCAAAAAGTACAGACTAATATACTTCCCGTATGGGCATATTGGTTTATGTGCGTTAATCGACTGCTTGTTGCACACTTCAAGATTTACAGAGTATATATGTGACCGTCCAGCCCAATACAGCAGTAAATGCCAGCTCTTGTCATTTTCAGTTTTTTAATTATTTGTAAAGATCATGCTTTAAGGGTTAATTTGACACCATAATGAACTTCACACAATTTCCGGAAGTCAAGTTATGGTCCGTCAAAGGTTGTCAGGGAGTAAAACGTATAACTGAGATAAACAAGTTCAAAGATTAGTAAACCCTATATTTTCTGTTGATTGACTTAAGGATATGCCAATTTATTTCACATTTTCTATTATTTTCTTGAAATGAAACTTTGCTGGTATTTTGTAGTAAGCACTAGGATTGTGAATCTGTCAAAAAATCAATTTAGGCAAATAATGACCTTGACATGTATTTTCACCTGTAGCGCAAAATGAAGTTTTTGGCATTTACTGCTCATACGGGCTGGGCGGTCACATATAATGTTCATCTTGGAATAGCACATAATGGGATAGAGATAAACATGTCTATAGACGTGAAGTAAATTTGACTGGTAAATGGCCAGGCTATTGTACCATGGCCATTCCTCAAATGTCTAATTCACAATAATTCAATTTGAGAGAGCTGCAATTACACCGATACACAAATCCATTGGTGATTCAACTCAATTAGCGACCCCTTAGAAATGTCTCATTTTGCCATGGCTCATCTTACTTTGAGTATTAAAGGGACTGGCATAGATTATTACCTCTACTTTTCCCCATACATATTTTTACATGAATTGATAGAACATGTTTATAGTAATATAACCTACCAGTAGTTTTCCATCATTTTTAGGAATGTTGGAGAATTTTTGCCGCAGGAGGCAAAAGGTGGTGTGAAAACAGTGTTTCTAGTTTCAAATCTTAAAAAGATCTTTTGTCTACAACTGTGATGGGGAAACAAATTATATTTTATGAAATTGGTGTGAAAACAGTGTTTCTAGTTTCAAATCTTAAAAATATCTTTTGTCTACACCTGTGGTGGGTAAACAAATTATATTTTATGAAATTCTTTCTCTTTTAATATGTAAAATATTAAATTATCTCCAGGAACTTTGTTTGATCTTTTATTTGGTAAATCCATCTGAGGTACAGATTTATGATTTAGGAAACGCAGGATATTCACAACACCATCACAGAATGATATATATTGCAAATTAATTTTCTCTCAATTTGAGCCATTTCTGTGTAGATTTTTGTACTTGTTTGCATTTTACTACACTCTTAAGCTTTATTTAGAGCTTTGCCATATTGCACATTCAGTTATTTTGTAAATGCGCATTCACATAATTTCATGAGAAGGGGCACTTAAGTTTGTTGTTAAAGTTTTGATCTGAAAGTATATCTCGCCCGGCTGTCATTAAAGGGGCATTGTACAAAATTTAGAAATTTTGTTTGTGGATGATTTACACTTCCTAAGTTAGAAATTAACAGTCAATTACCGGATATCAGGAAAATTTTGATAAAAACCTTCAAAAAAGTCAAAAATTTGAATTTTATTCTATTTGTTGATTTTGGGTATGAGGCTATTCTCTAAGTGTATTTATTGATGTTATATAATGAGAAAGAGCCAAAGATTTGTTTGTAAAACATTTCTTTCACATTATAGATTGCAGAGAAATCAAAAGAAATTTGGAATTTTCATTAGATCTCCTGAAAAGGCCAATTCTAGAAATTCAACTATAGAGGGCAGTATTTATCGTTGTCAACAACGATAATTAAAAATAAGAGAATATCTAAATATTTTGGTATATAGGGTTTGAATTTGACAATGAAACTTTGCATGCTGTCATTATTACCGCTAATACTTCAAATGATGCAAAAATCTCAAAATGTTTGGGGAAAAGTTTGGGGATGATGCTGAACTTGTCCAATGCCCCTTTAATATAATGAACTAACAAATGATATTGAGATATGCAAGACAAATCATTATTTTCAGCAAGTCCTCCTTCCTAAAGTTTTTGTGCATCTTGAATCATTGTTTATTAAAATAGTTAGATAGAATTGCAAATAAATTGCACCAACAGAGCAATGTCCACTTGCATTTGACATGCAATCTAGTGAAGTTTGGAGTAGTGATGAATTCCCCCCCCCCCTAAAAAATCTTTGCAGTAAGGATGGTCTATCTGGTAGAAATTTAAGGTGGCCTAGCACAGATGCGGTGTCGGACACGAGAGAGCTGATATCAGCGGTGTTGGACACAATTTCAAAGTATTTATCCCGGGCTTTTAGCGTACTTTCTG
>JXSR01S000275.1:71353-84528 GCA_000969725.1 Ophiothrix spiculata
ACACCTGATTAATACAATGTAATTATTAAAGCATTCACTTTGAACATGACGGCTATTTCAAATTTTGTTGAAAAATTGTGATATTCTTAAAAATCATCAAAAAGCCTGTTTTTCACTCAAAATTGTGTGGATACTCTAAATTTAGTACATGCTATTCAACAATGTGTGGAGACTTTGGCCCCAACATTAACACATGGACATGTTAGCATAGAGTACTCACTGAAGTCTATTAACGTGACCAGTGAAGGCTTATTTATCATTGCACAGTGTTATCATTGTATCAAGAAATGTTTCATAGACAGGGATGCAAGATTTTTGACAATTTTATGAATTCAGCTCAAAAATTCTTCAAAAATATTGGCATTGTGATGTTTCTTTATAAGAGAACTTCTTTACAGGAATATTTTCTGGCTTTTCAGGAAATTTGGTCCACAGAGCTTTTCAGCCCTGTTCATAATCTGCAGAACATGGTTTCATATCAGTTCGGCGGAACTCACAATTCGGATACGTATCCAAATTCGGATACCCACGCACATTTCGTATCCAAATTGTGATACCCGTATCCGAATAAGGATATGGAGGGGTATCTGAATTCTGATTCTCCTGTCGTGGCGCGGAAACAAATCGATAGCGCAAGCTGACAAGTACATGTAGAACATCTTTCTTGCATTTATGATAAATGTATCTGTGGAAATGTCATTTTCATCTGTGCAATTCCAGCGGAACAGCTTCGAAACATGTCGTGATAGCTTCTTATCACAGGAGGCAAAATAATTTGGCCAATACTTTGATAGAATTTAGATGACAAATGATGATAATGTTATTGACTTTCATACATAACGGTATGGTGCGCGGCGAAGCTGAATATTCATTTCAGCTGATATCCCGTATTTAATCCAAATTCGGATACGGGTATCAGAATTGTGATACGGAGTATCCGAATTCGGATACGTATCCGATTGTGAGTTCCGCCGAACTGATATGACAATTAAAATATGTGATTGGAGACAGTAAAGGAGTCGTAAACGTGGCAAACTTTGAAAATATCAAGTCGTAAAAGCCATCCTTTTTCCTTTAATCATGATCATATGTTTAGTCTACTATAGATGTACATAGCCAATGCAGTTGACTGGTGATTTGAAAAATGTCATTTAGTGTCGGAGTCACGTACTTTGTGGCTTTCACTCCATGAGAACATTTGGAGGGCCATAACTTCTAGTGGATGTTTAAGGTAGTTAATTGGGGTTTCTTTAATCCTTGTGACATGGTCTTTGGAAACCTGTAAAAATGTGAAAGTCAGCAGAGTCCCATGTTCAAGGCTTCTTTGTCATTTCCAGTCACATATTCATAAGATGTCCTATTTTCCTTAGGCCAAAAAAAAAATTGTTGTGTTGCCATCAGCGACCGACCCTATTCAAAAATTAAAAAAAAAAAAGAATAGGGTCGGGAAAGCACCCAGTTTGGCTCAGATTGGAGATTGGGTGTTTTTTGAGAAAATAGTGGAAAATGCACCCAAAATTTCACAATTTAGATGCTTTTTAAAAAAACTATTAAAAAAAAAAAATTCAGACCGACCGACTCATTTTTTCAGAAATTCCACTTGAGGGCAACACAACAATTTTTTTTCTTGGCCTTATACTTTGGACTCTTCAGCTGGTATGACAGTTGCAGCAGTGACAGGTGGCCCACCGTAGACCATAGCACCAGCAGCTCGCGCCACTGCTTCGTTATATTCCCTGGCCCTCAGCCTCAAGGCAGCCAGGCTCAGGGAGCGCTTTTCTTGATGTCTTGCTGTGGCTAAATGTGGCATTGTGCTGAGGGGTGGTGGGGAGAGAAGCTCTGGGGGTGAGGGTAAACTCACATAGTTGAATGAACTATAGGCCCCTGTAATAAGATGAAAGAAAAGAAATGAAATTAATATTGATATGTATTGTGATTTTAATTAAAAGCTTGGCCACAATAGCTCGTGCGAACAGTTACGAGCAGTGTTTAGTCCGTTTAAAAGGACCACGAGCAGCGAGCAAAGCGAGCAGCGAGGGCATCGTGTGGTTCTATTAGATGGACTAAACACTGCTCGTAACTGTTCATACCAGCTATTATGATCAAGCTCTTACATGTACCACCATCTGACAAAACTTTAGCTCTTTTGAGCCAAAATGAGAGGCAATTGTTTGAAATGTTTTATCATTTAAAAAGCACCATGAAACTTCAAAATGTTTTATTATTCACTCAGTATATAAAGCCGATATTGACTGCATTTTATTCAGCATTAGGTTGAATTTTTATTAATCCACATTAACAACTATACCTCAATTTTCCAAAAACTTCCAAGTTCATTTTGCTGAAAATCCGAGGCTACAAATAATCTAATCTGAACCCAATTAGTGTCGCTTTTATTTCCTGATACCTGTACCAAACCTTAAGGCTGGGGTAGACTTTCAACTAACATAAACGGTTTTTGTACTCCAACTCTCAAACTAATTGCCTAAACCATATAAAAGTATACATTTTTAGAAGTGGATTTTTACCCCGAACATATTGGTGATATTGGTTTTTGACCAAAAATGTCAATTTTGGCAAAAAAAATACCAACAACCAGATTTTTTGCCCCCAAAATGTCTGGAAAGCCTAACTAAAATTTGCATTTCTCAAATTTTTGATTTTTATCATATTTTTGAAAAAATGCCAAAATAGGCCAAAAATTGACATTTTGGTGGCAGCGGTGGAATTTTTCTTCATTTTTGACTTATTTTTGGCATTATTTTAAAAACAAAGATAAAAATCAAAAATTCGAGAAAACGCTTCCTAGACATTTGCTTCTAGATTCCAACAAGCAAAAAAGTTCAACATTTTAGATATGCAACTTAATTTTAGTTAAGCTTTCCAGCAATTTTAGGGGCAAAAAATACGTTTTTTTTGGCATTTTTTCAAATAGTTAAAAATTAATATCATCATCATGTTCAAGGTAAAAATCCGCCTCTAAAAATGTATACTTTCGTAAAGGTTTTTGCAATTAGTTAGAGAGTTAGAGTACAAAAATGGTTTATGCCATTTGAAGGTCTACCCCAGCCTTAACCCTTCAGGCCTTGCTGTAGGGTTATGGTTCTAGAATACCAGATCATCAGGTCGAACATTTGCTGACACAAGTGCCTTAATTTTTTTTTAAATTAAATCAACTTTTTGCATTATAGTGGTCCATATGTTATAATTTTTGAATTTTAGAAATTACGAATGGTAAAAATTGCACAACATAAAATTTGTCGGTGGAATTAGACATGGGCTAAAGAAGACATCAGGATCTTCCCATCATGCCTTGCTTCCAATGGGATTTTTTGTATGGGTTGTGATGAGAGGGTTTAGGGATGAAACATGTCTGAAATGCAAAATTGGGATGAGATCTGCTAATTGTGATATGTTTTATCCCTAAATCCTCTCATTTAAACATGTACAATAAAATCCCATTGGAAGCAAGGCATGATGGGAAGGTCCCGATTTCTTCTTTGGACGTGGGCCTTCATACCACGGGGGAGGGGGGGGTACTCAAAACATTTTGGTAGGTATGTGAGATCCGCTATATCGAACATAGGGTCTTGCAGAACGGATTTTGTTCAAAAAGAGGGTCTATGGAACCGATGTTTTCCCGAATTGAGGTCTCAGGAACTGCTTTTTTTCCCATAAAAATACGACTATTTGAGCTAAAAATCGCTCAAAATTAGCTTGAAACATGATAAAATACATTTTTGAATAATTTTCTTTGAAAATGGGGTCTTCGGAACTGGAATAATCTTGAAAAGAGCATCTTGGGGAGCGGAAGAGGAGGCTTGAAAAGGGGGTCTCGAGGGCAGCACATACCCGTACCTTCCGTCAATGTAAGTACCCCCCCCCGGGCTTCATACCTTTTCTTGCTGCATATGAGATGAGTTGTGATGCATAGGGTGTGGTCAGTGGTGACGCAAGGCCTACTAGTGAGGCTGCTCCTGGGTACCTGCGTGCATCAAAAATAAGAGTGAAACATGCTTGATAAATTGGCTCAAAATACACAAATCATCAGATTTTCTGGAATCAAAAATACATGACATTGTTAAGTTGTAATTTGTGAAGTCCATCCCCCGGGGGGGGGGGGGCACTCAAATATGAAAGTGAGGTACCTGCTCCTACCGGCTTTTGAAATGTAGGGGCAATAGGTGAGAAATACATTGAAAATAGGGGGTCATACGGTGTAGAGCAGTACTGGTGTAGAGGGTAAAAAAACTGAGTCATTTCGAGCAATTTGTTGGCAAGAGCGAAAAACAGGTGTCAGTTTTTGAATAAAATAAGGCTAATTTTGACATTTATGAAATCGCTGATCTTCGAAATTTTCGTAAAATTTTCAAAAAATCGACAAATTTAGCGAAAAAAGGGGGTCATTCGGTGTAGGTTCTCTGAAAAACAGGGCAATGGATGAGATTCACGATAAAAAAGGTTGACTTTCAAAATAATAGGGGGTCATTGGGTGACAGCTCGGTGAAAAGGGGGGTCATTGGGTGAGAGCGGAGCAAAAAAAACAGGAGCATGACGTGTGCCAATATATGGTCCATCCAACACCAGAATTGAGCAATGTGCCGATTCCAGACAGGTTGAGGTTGAAGCAACGCAACTCGTGTATGTCGCGCTGTCTCCCCCGCGATTCGACCAGCCCAATTTCTGTCACAGGTGCGGGCAACGTAATAGAATAATTGAGTTTTTCTTTTGGCTAACAGGATCAAGCAAATGAGTCAATTAGATTAGGGTCTCATGAGCAAAATCAACTACTTTGCAAGGAGACAAAAGCAATATTTACAAAATGGGCAAAACGTTTTTACTATCAAATGGAAAAAAAGTAGTAGTCTGCTTGATACTGTTGTCTTTTTTCTTACAATTTTGTAATTGTTGATTATAATTATAATGAAGTGCAACAGTTCTTACATTGGAAATAGTTTGGATTTGGATATTGGAAATTACAAAATAACCCTCGTCCTAAGGAAATGTTAAATGAAAAAAAAAATGTCAACTCTGTGATTTCGTTTCTGAATCTTAACTAACTTACCTTTCTAGGCCATGTAGGCCGGGATATGCTGCAGCCAGCAGTGGTGAGTGTCCTAGGAGTGCCCCAGGAGGATTGTGAATTCTAATTGTCTTGGGGGAGTGCGGACTTGGTGGTCCAACGACTACCACTCCTGTTCTGTCGTGTGCCTCGGCTGTGCTAGACTCTTCTACAACTGGGGACGCATCAGCATCTGCTGATTGTGGTCTGTCATTTGGGTCTGGGGAAGAGTCTACTTCATTCTTTACTTCTTCGTTCGAGCTGTTTTCTTCCCCACCACTCTGCTGCTCGCCAGTGCCTCCGTGGTCTGTTTTCATGCGCTCTGCTTTCCTCCATTTGGCTCTTCGGTTTTGAAACCAAACCTGATAAAAAGTAACATGGAAATTGATTATTTGGTAATTTTTTTGGGACGTATCTTAAGGGCCGGTGTCATGAAACGTATAGTCGGGTTTCTAGAAGCTAGGTGTCCCTTAGGGCTCTGCCACACATCACGAAACGTATGAATAACGAACAAATAACGTACACTGGTTTGGTCATTGAAATACATGTTATCGATTACCAAACCAGTGTACGTTATTCGCAGTAGTAGTAGTAGTAAAGAAATCTTTATTCAGGGTTTTAAACTCATATCAGTTACAAAACTGGTCTCCCATGAGACCTGAAAAAAAATAATAAATCAATATAAAACAATAATATAATATTTACAAATTAGTAATTTACATTATAAGATATATACAATATATACATACATTAGTGCACATGTGATTTGAAACTTGTACAAATGCATAAAGGGGGAAAAAAATTCCCATACAAAGGCAATACAGTTCAAACAAGAAGTAATTTTAAGACATAACACAATTTTTAAACGAACTAAAGGTCATTGACAAAGCCTGAGTTCTGATGTGGCATGGGAGGTTATTCCAATTTGTACCAGCTCGATATAAAAATGTACGCTTGCCAGCATTGATATTAAAAGACGGAATAACAAGACTATTTGACGATTGACTACGAGTGTTATGTGAATGAATACTAGAGGTATAGGTAAACTGGCAAGAAAGATATGAAGGGGCCTCTTGAATGAGACATTTGAAAACCAAATTCCAAAAGAAGAAGTTGATTCTGCCACCTTTTGTCAAGTTTATGCCAATTTAAAGTAGACATTAAATGATCAAATATGCATGATGATGATGAAGAGTGGGTGGATTGAAAGAAGATGCACTGATTAAGCTATTAATTCAGATACCTCTAGTATTCATTCACATAACACTCGCAGGGTACGGTGATGTGTGACATGGCCTTTATATTCGAAACATTGAGTGTGTGATGTTAGAAACAAGGTTTGATTGATTGATTGGAAATATTTGTGAGACTCGCTTAGTGGCCAAAACTCGGTCACACAAGAAAACATTTGACAACAACTTGGTCGCTCGCTTTTACCTTCTACCGTCTGCTAATGCCATTTTGACATATAATTTGTACAAAGTTGGGTCACTAAATATGTCTCATCTTATATAATTTGTACAAAGTTGGGTCACTATATATGTCTCATCTTATATAATTTATACAAAGTTGGGTCACTATATATGTCTCATCTTATATAATTTGTACAAAGTTGGGTCACTTTATATGTCTCATCTTATATAATTTGTACAAAGTTGGGTCACTATATACAGTGATATATGTCTCATCTTATATAATTTGTACAAAGTTGGGTCACTATATATGTCTCATCTTATATAATTTGTACAAAGTTGGGTCACTATATATGTCTCATCTTATATAATTTGTACAAAGTTGGGTCACTATATATGTCTCATCTTATATAATTTGTACAAAGTTGGGTCACTATATATGTCTCATCTTATATAATTCGTACAAAGTTGGGTCACTATATATGTCTCATCTTATGATAACATTCAAACGTATCTGAATTAATAGCTTAATCAGTGCAATTTTTTTTCAATCCACCCACTCCTCATCATCATGCATTTTTGATAAACCTAAGTACTACTGACGGAACCGATTTGCTCTCTTCCTAGCTCATTACGCATTCATAGTAATTGGTCTCGCTCTCTAATTCAATTTTCTTGCAGCAAGGAAAGGTGTTTCTTCATAAACAACATGTTTAATCTTATTAGGTTTCTTCACAAGCTCAATCTTATCCCAATTACTGCCCTCCTAATCGAATTACACATCCACTTCGCTAATGTAATTACCATATCATTTTATAGTTCGACCGAGTTGCAAATTGAAAAGCTCACCGACTGATGCAGATCGGTTCTTCTTTACAATCTGCATTCAAAGGGGGGGGGGGTGTCTCACATTGGGTTGATATACGGGTATGTGCCACGGTTTTGGGGTGTAATTTCGCCATTTTAGGTATATCGATGGGTGGGTTTTTGTCACAGACCTTATGCGCCCAAATGGAAAAATTTGGTGGTTTTTTTGGAAAATTGTTTTAAAAAGCGCCCAATTTGGCCCAAATTGGGTGTTTTTTGCGGAAAAATGGTATGATGAAGGGTTGCAAAATTGCCATTTTTTAGGTATAGAGAACGGTCCTTATCGCGAAGTCTGCGTGGCACACCCCCGTACAAAAACATTTTGAGAACCCCCCCCCCCGGGGGGCATTCAAATTAGAAGACATACCGTATTTCATATGAGATTGTGTAAATTTCCATATGAAAGGACTTGACTTTGAACCCATATGATGACAATGAAGTGAGGAGGTGTGATTGAAGTGTCAAAATCTGGAGATGAGGCCATATTTCAATCATATCTCTGCATCTCTGGCATTAATGACCCATTACGTTACGGTCTCTATTTCACACCCGTCTACCCTATGTGAATCATTTTGATAATCAGGAACAGATTGGTCACGGTTAAGGTTTAGATTATAGGGTTAAGTTAAGTTAATATAAACCGCAGCTTATAAACCCCTCACGGCGCCAATGTGCGGCCACGCATGTATATACGAGCTCACCCAGTTTAAATGTTTATCGTTTTTTAAACAAACTTGCATGCCATGGCTGTGAAATCAATCCCTAATTAGCTTTGTCCGAAGATGATACATATTTAACAAAAGAAAAACAAATAGAATGAGATTGTTATTACTTGATTTTTAATTACAGTTAATATAAGGTCACCCATATGATGAGAACGTATTGACACTGGGCAGTAAGAATATTAAAGGTTAATGCACTTTGAATAGTGTTGATTTTCCATACCCGGCAGTACCATGCAAGTAAAATTGTGATGATTTGCCGTACCCGGCAGTGCAGTATTATGCAAGTCAAAATATAATGCATTAATCACAGCATTGGGTGTCTATTCTTCAATATTTTGGTTGTATTACTAGGTTGGTCCGGTTTTTGTAAATATTGCTTTTGTCTCCTTGCAAAGTAGTTACATCGGCTCATGAGACCCTAATCTAATTGACTCATTTGCTTCATCGTGTTAGCCAAAAGAAAAACTCAATTATTCTATTACGTTGCCCGCACCTGTGACAGAAATTGGGCTGGTCGAATCGCGGGGGAGACAGCGCGGCATGCATGAGTCGCATTGCTTCAACAATTTACTGGCTGGAATTGGCACACCGGTGTGGAATGGACTTCACAGCTTATAGCATGAAAATGTCTATTGGTTTTTTTTATTTTTCTGAAGTTTCATTTGTATTTTGTATACCAAATTTTGTTAACAAATATTGGTTGGCCAGTGGCTGTGTGATTGTTGTATTTCATTCATCATCACATTCATCAAGTTATATACACAAAGTAATAGGTCATCCTTTTTAATGTGGGCACCCATAAAAGGTGGATTTGTTACATTGAGAATGATTTATGCATAAATTTTGCCATATCTTTTCAGCAATCCCATGAAATGTTTTAATTTTGGTATCATTTTAAAGACAATTTATTTGACTTTCAAGAAATTAAGAATAGAACCCAAAATGAAGTGATTAAGTAGGCTTAATAACCTGTTAAAGCTAATTAGCCATCAGGGTGGAGGCGGGTGTGGATGAGGCGGGTGTGGATGAGGCATCATGAAAATTGTGCATCATTTCTTGTGTCATATCTTCTTAAAAATCCATTGAAGTGTCATAAATCTGATTTGATTTCAAAGGCTGGTTATTGTTTATCAAAATCAAGTTGGAATTAACCCGAATAAAGTTGATCATTAACGCTAATAACAAGTTAAAGTCAATAAGCTAATTTAGCCAGAAATCAAAACGGGCATAAATGCGGTTGGTGTGGATGAAATATGTACATTGTGCATCAAATCTTATCATAACTTTTCAAAAATTGTATGAAATGTTATAATTTTGGTATGGTTTTGAAGATAATGTATTAGTCTATAAAATCAATCAAAAATAATAGCCAAATAAAGGTGTTTATTATCTCTAATCAACCATTACCAGGAGGGAGTTAAGTATGGATGAAGTGAGTGAGTTGTAACGCAAATGGGCCCGACCTCAAAAAATATGACCAATAAACAAATTTAATGAAACTGCCTATATCTCAGTCTAGTTCATACAGATTTGTAAAAACTGTATAGATTTGACTAATTGCATCTTATCTGGTACTCTCTAAATGTGAACGAGTGAAACTTTCACTCCCCAAAAGAGAAAAACTCTTGTAAACCACTCAAAAAGGAGTGGTTTTGTATGTTAAACAGCAAATTTCAACTAAAAAGAGTGAATATCCACCCATTTGAGAAGTTAAAACGAAGGACAACTCAAAAAAGAATTGTCCTGCGTTTAACTCTTCAAGCTCAAACGAGTGGAAATTCACTATTAGAGTGATTTTCACTCTTTATGAGTATTTACAGGAGTTTCACTCTTTTAAGGAGTGAAATATTCACTCGTTTACATTTAGAGAGTAACCGCTATGAATTGAAAACTGCATAACAGCTTTAGCACAATAACTACGAGATTTTCCCCCTCAGAGTTGTACTTTTTACATATAATTAATGCAGATTTGACGAAGTACAGATTTGATGAATTGCATCTTATCAGGTACTCTCTAAATGTAAACGAGTATAATTATGCCCACCTTCAGTTTTAGCCTTTGAATGTAAATTAACAATAATGAAATCGTTTGATAGAAAATCTATGCATTTCTGAAGAAGATCTACAAAAAATATTGTAATTAATCAGGTCTCGTGCTGGTTATATTTCATAAAATAAACATTTATATATATAGGTTGACAAATCAAATTTACTATCGATTTAAAATGATGTGAAACTGAGAGCACCCCATGAACCACATAATATGATGGCTCACCCCGAAAAGGGGGACTTTGAAGATGATATCAATTTTGATTTTTTGAAATGAGAATATTCATCTGTTGTAACATTTTCTAAGCTTTAAAATGACACCTTACTTGTTGAAATGGATCAAGGCGATCAAATTTTACAACAGAATATCTGCTGAAAATTCTTATTATTGTCTTTTTTTTGCTACCTATTTTTGCTTGTATCTTGAAAAGTTTTCTGTCGCAAAGTCCCCCTTTTCGGGGTGAGTCATCACATATTATGATGGAGCTGCGGTATTGAGTATGGACGAAACCCAACTTGGCCAAGCTAATCTATTTCTGCATCAGCATGATCAGGCGCGTGCTAAACCAGCTTTCATTGTGACAATTATGATGAAGTTCCTTCAAATCTGGATGCTGACTTACTTCCAATCATAATTATATAAAACGACATTACTGTCGTTAATGTACTTGTTAGTCTACCATGACCCTAAATTGTCGGCCTAGGGTTACCCATAAAAGGTGTAATTGGTATTCCAGACCTCGCGGCATTTTTGAAATCTTTAATTTCGTTTACAATAAATGCCGAATGTGATAGATGTTTGCAAAATTTGGTAAATTTGATTATCCAAATGGAAGAACAGTCATTCTACGTCAAATTAACTTCCATTTCTTTTGGAGGATGAATGTTAATACTTATACTGATAATAAATTGTATTCAAGCAAGATATTTGACGATTTGTGAGTTGTCGCGTTTCTGTTATGCTTTCATACATGTATACGGGTATATCACGCTTTTTAAAATCGAGGGTAAACTTAGCGCGTATTGAACTTTAGGGATTAATATTTAAAATTCTGTATATAGACGAAAATGAGAATTTGCAAAACATGCATCAAAAAATGGTTAATTAGTAACGTTAAAACTGTTGCCCCTCATTTTTTTCATGCAATCATCCAATTTGGTTTTTCTTCTTTTCAAGAAGGTCATGTCAGGAAGGTTAATAAAAGGGCATGATAAAAATCCAAAAGCAATATTTTACCACTTAGGCCTATATGTTGAGTGACAATTAACAAATTTAGAGTTTGCTGTTAACTTGAAGATTTACCTGATATCATTTTCCACATTTAAATAAATAGATGTTTCTGTCCTAAAACATTGTAATTTGTTTAAAGAAATACCCCCAAAAAATGTTGGTGTTTCTATACCACCCTACCTGCACTCTAGCCTCTGTCAGGTTGATACGCATGGCTAAATCCTCTCTGGTAAAGACATCGGGATAATGAGTTTTTGCAAACGCTGTTTCCAACTCCTCCAGCTAGAAAATGACATGAAACAGATATGCTCTGTGTTAGTAAATAATACCGCGACTCATGTCTTAGCGACCTACTTTTACGTGACAATTTCTTGGAATGGTTATTGGTTTGTCATAATCATGACGAATAAGGAATAACTAAATAAATAGATGATTTTTTTTGCTTGCCCGTTTGCTTGTCAGTTTTTAAAACCGACTTGAATTTATTTTGGGTGTACAAAAATGGATTTGTTGCCGGGAAAAATTGGGAAGAAATGTGCAAACGCCGGGGGAAAATCGGGAAAAATCGGGACGACATGTCTTTGTCCCCCCTCCCGACCAAAAAGTCTGGCTACGCCACTGATATGATCTGACTAACATTTTGTTCAGAAACGGAATCAGCTTATTTTCATACCAACTTGAATTGGTTCGCCGGGTTGCCGTTCTGTCAGTCAGTCTTTTTTTTTCTTTTCTGAAGCTAAACAAAGGGCTACATAACATAAGAAATTAGGACACAATTCAAAACAATATGGATAAGGCTATAGCCCATATCTTGTAAACATATAAGTATGACGTTATTTTGCTGAAATTTAAAGTTCATTATTTTTTGATATAGAAATATGGTCCTCCAACATGTTAACTGATTGAAAATAGTATATTATGCAAGTGTGACAAAGGCAGACCCCAAAAACATTTGCACGAGTTTAGATTGTCACATTTTTGTCTCGATCATTAAACAACTAGCTGCACATACAGGTATAAAATTCGTCCTTTACGTATCCAAAGTGTGTATACCCCGTATTGCCACACTTAAAAAAACATCTCCTTTTCTTCTATAGATTGAAAAAGTCAGCAATAACTGGGGACTTCTGCTCCTAATGGGTGTTTTAACAATCCATATCGGGTGTTTTTTGTGTTGTATTGTGTTATCATTGAAACCACAATTTATTTTTACATGCATGCATGTATTCAATTTGAAAATTGCGCCAATCATGCATCAATTTGGGATGTCTTGAGAGGATGCCTCTCAGTAATGGCCGATCAATAAGGTGCAAAATGCATGAAATTGGATTCATCTATAATATGCATGACATAAAAACCGTATCTGTACCTGCTGCATTGTAAACGTGGTCCTGTTTCTGCGCTGTTTTCGTCTTACAAAGCTCTCATCCAAGTCACCACCGTACGGTAAATCGGTGTCTGTACAAAGACAAAAATGGAGAAATAGTTTGATTAGATACCAAATCACATCACCAGTTAACCCATTTTATCAGTATTACACTCGAGGGACATAACCCGCAAATTGTGTCAGATTACACTGTTAAAACACTGTTTAAAAATGTTGCTGTTTAAAAAAAAAGTTGTTTAAATTTGTTGTTTAAAGTTTTAAACAACATTGTTCAGTTTGTTATTAAAGCCTGTTGTCTTAAACAATATTGTTTAAATTTTAAAAATGTTGTTTAAAGTAAAGTTTTTTAAACAACCACTGTATCAATAGATCATCGTTCAACCTTGTTTAAAAAATATTGTCCACAATATTGTTTAAAAAAATCAACAACTGATGTTTAAAT
>JXSR01S000279.1:31829-42811 GCA_000969725.1 Ophiothrix spiculata
TACGGGTCACATATGGCCATTCATTTACAAAACTCAAACTTTTGCAACTCATGTTATACTATATTTTAGACAATTTTTTACTCGATTATCTTAATATGAGATCTAGAAGGATTCAGTATTTTTATACGATTACTTTAAGCAAATATAAAATACTAATATTATCGACATTTAGATATCAATCTTTTCCGTATAAACAAAGTTCAAAGTAAATTAATTGCTATAAACATTTTACTCTAGTTCTAAAGTTGAAGCAGTGATACGAGACAGACAAGTGACATTTAAGTTGGTTTACATTAAGATATCTTTCAAGTAGTTCTACAGTCCAGATAGTCGCTAAAAATTAAATTATGAACCGATAAATCAGCTACATTAGACACACATACAAAATGACAGGCAAACATAAACCACTCACAGAGATGGAAAAAAATAAAACTAACCACCCCTATATTTTTCAAGTTGTAGCTTGCTTAGTTGATTAGTTTGTTTGCTTAGAAAGTTAGTTCTTTTAGATCATGATTTCTTTAGTTAGTTCGCACGTTCGTTCGATCGTTAATAGTTGTTACCATTATCACATTATTGTGATCGCTAATAGTACACAATTACACAAGTTTCTTACATTCCCGACAATGTTTTGATAAACTACCTATCAAAAATTTTAACACAATTAATCAGGTCAAAACGATATTTTAATATGTATAATGTCTGATTTTAAGTCTGAAACTTTAAATATATAAGTCAAGTTATCAACGCATTAATCTGGAAAGAAGAGATCTACTCTATGAAAATATATTCACACGATTTTATATCATTTGGGAAAAATTTAGGTTTTTAATTGATTATAGATAGTATAAGAAATAAAGAAAGTTACATTTAAAATTCTCTTTTTATTTCCCAAAGTGTTCAATTGAGTGTGTTTTTATTCCTCTTAAGTCAGGTGAGGCTTGAATGTCATCAACAATCTTTACAGAAAGTTTTGTAATGAAATGTGATTCATCAGTACTCGAAAGTACAAGGTTTATTCTTGCATTGCTTGTGCGTTACCAGAATGAGCCTATGCGAGTTTGTATTTTTAAAATCAGTAAATAATTAGCAGAGCAGAAATTGATAAAATATCTTGATGATGCCATGTATTTTGGGGGACCTTATTATGAGAATGAAGCATTAAATCTTGTACAGCCATGTTTGTTTCATATTTCCGATCTATAAGTTACTGACTTGTTGAAGAAACGACAGACAATTTTCAAAGTTAAGCGGATATTCTAAACACATTTACGCAAGAATTTGTACCACGTCTACTGGAATCTTACTGGCAACTCTTAAATGTCAATAAGTAAATACTTCATGGAGGTTGGTTCTAAATTAAAAGATTTGAAAAGGGCATGTAAACGTTACCCCACAATGTTTATCAACAGTTGTATTTAGTCCAGCCAAAACTTTCAACAGATAAATATCACAAAATCGCTCCATGTAATTATAGTTAGTACTTACTGTGCTACAAATAAAAACGAAAATAACCATAATGATATCTTTGACTGAAAAATCTTGCGCAGATTAAATCAGTCTTTATAAAAAAAAATCAATTCATGCAAATAACCGGCAGACGTGTTTGACCCTTTATTATTCTTACTTTGACTATTGTCATAAGACTAGTATTATATATTATTGTAAGGCTATTAGGTTAGTCAGATAGGTCAAATTAAAAAGCCACTTTTGGTCCCAAAGGACATGGAAAGTATGTTTTCACCAGGGACACAGAAAAAACCTGTCCTTAATTCACATTATCTTTATTAGTTTACGAACGCCAGATACAGCAGAGGCATTAATATTTACTGTTACTCTTTTGAGCTAGTTATAGGTGCCTATGACTTATTTCTGTAATTAAATGCATAAAGCCAGTCCTTTATCAGTAATCAGTGATTCCTGTCTAAAGGTCTTATTGAAGGAGGCGTAGGTCCTGATAGATTCATCTCATTAGATTTAAGAGCACGTGATCGAATTGATTTCTTAATGGTATGGTGTTCTTCTACAAGTATTAATTATCATGGTCTAGTTAACGAGGTAAATTATCCACTTGTGATAGAGTTATTATCAAGTATCCTCTAGACTGTAAAGGTTCCCCCAGACGTAGTAGATGTATTAAGCTTTCATAGGAGTGATTTTTTAATATTTTTAATCCATTAATATTCTCTTCACATTTGACATTGTTATTAACAAGGGGGCTGGTCTCCATCTCTTTCAAAATATCTTATCTTATCTCAAGGTTAGTAGGATGGTAGGGTATTCGCTTTTAAATAATTGACCTTCTTGTATATTAAGAAGGTACAGATAGTATCAACCAATAATCTCTCTCTTTATGATGAAAGAGTTCGACAAGAGATAATATAATGTAATGAAAATGATTTCCCCTTAACATTTATTATCTTTATCTTTAAATAGAAGCATGATCGGTTTACCCATTGGTCGTAATTAAGTGAATATTAGTAACAATTGCCTTAACGTTTCCAAAAGGTCTTTGCTTCGAAATTTGTTGCTATGCTCACCTGTAATGAGCTGGAGCTCTTTGAATTCCAAAAACAATCAATACATGATATTCTTTAGATGAATCTTAAAACTAATATGCTTGCTATATAAGATATTGAACAGAGTAACAACGTTGATCGGTCTACGATGAAATTCACACTACTTGTAATTGTAACTAAAGGTCAAACATTAAATGTAATACATTAACTCTCGGTATAATTGGCTCCAGTATCCAAAAGACATTTCAATATACATATAAACGTATTAAAGTTAGAAACTGTCACAGACAAAAGGGCAATGATTTATCTGTGACATCTTCGCCAGTAGCATTGGTGCAAAAAGTGACAGATTGCCTTCCGTAGGAAAAATTAGGTAAATTGCTTTTGTCGCTAGATATATCTGGTGACAGCGAGAATGGTAGCGTGGCAAAAACACTTTGTAAATTATGTGGTTTCCACACAATTCCTTTTTTATTATGACCAAGTCTAATTTGTAAAACGTTTTCAAAAGTTCAAACGTGTTTAAAAAATATGTTGTATTATAGCCCATTGTGAAAGAAAAAAATGGATTTTTTAGCAGTTTATTGGCTTCATGGTTGATGGCAATGTAAACAATAAGCCATTTTGTAACAGTTAAGCATATTTCTTAGAAAATCTCTAAATATATTAAGGCACAGATGGAAAATGCTTATTTAACAGTGCATCTGTTTAGTAAACAAGAGTTATTGTTAACATCTTTGAATATTGCTCGTTAATCTTTATTTACACATTTTTCGAGCTTTTTACAAAATAAGCGTCAAAGCAAAATAAACTACATAATAACAAAAATATTTATTAATTTGAAACTATGTAAATCTACGTAAATATGAGTTGGATCACTGTAATACCTCAAGCGAATCATAATACATACGATACGACACAATTACACAATTGAAGCAACTAGTTTATAACTTTATTACGAGATTCGAGAGTAAAACAATCTTCGGCATAAAATGACAGGTAAATTGCAATATCGCCAGATATAAATGATTGTGTATGGTGACCTAAACATTTTGTATGAGTTATTTGGTTTCTACATTTTTTTTTAATTTCAAGTTCAAATTTACAAAACGTTTTCAAAAGTTTACATGGTGCTTTAAATCATGTTTAATCATTGCAAATTTTCAGATCGATGACTGAGAAAGAGCCATTTTATAAGCTTGTTATTACATCTTTGATACCAAACCAAACAATAGTAAGCCTTTTGGTAAGACTATTGAACATTTCCTTGATTGTATCAGAAAAAACAAGCAAACATTCAAGAGAAAAAATACGTTTACACATGTTTATTGTTTGATGTATATTTGTTTTGACTAGGACGAAAATTTAACGACTTTGAGTATTGCTCATTTATTATTGATAAAAACATTCTTCGAATTATGTACAAACAAGTGCTGTAGCTAATGAACATTGACAATTGTCAATAATTTAAAATCAACAATGTTAATTATTTATTATCTAAATTAAATTCTATATACTATAAAATAAACGTGGGATCACTATGAATTGCAGGAGAATCCTTATACACACGACGACGAAGCAACCAGAGATTTAAAAAGCAATATTCTTTAATACAAAATCTTGATAAGAAATATGATACATCTAAATAGCCTGGGGAGCTGATGTCAACAAAATAATACATGTAATTTTAATAATTTAAGTCATTTTGCATTTAAAACTGTGATATATGAAAAACAACAGTTTTTAAGAATTTAAAAACAGTTCCAATACTGATGGATATTTGACACCATTCTAAATATTAACAATTCCTCTGACATTTCTTCTTATCGCAAGCGGTTTTCCTCTTTAAAGAAAACATATTTTATGCATCCAAGCTTCATTTGAGCTTACGTGGCAAAAACATTATAACCTACAATACAGATATTAATTGAACGCCAACTGTAATTAACGCATCATTGATCTCATACAAACCTCCAGGTCCTAAAAGTGTTATTTTTACAGGTCATAAGAGACAATTGTTCTAATCATGTTATATAGATATTATAGTATCAGTATTCTCACCGAAAAAACAAATACAATATGCACTGCCCCCCTCCCCCATGTCTAAAGTTATGCTATTTTACTTCATGACTGCGCACATCAGCCAAAAAGCAATTGTCGTCATTTTACCCAGACGACGGTGGCCGCGTAATAAATTGCCTGTTTACCTTGACTGTTTACTCAGATTTGATGCGCATTCATCCGTGGTATCGCCCGTATATTTCAGTGCGTAAATAAAAAGAAAAGTAGTTCTTTAAAATATTAAGAAATATCTTTTTAGTTTTTTGGGGTTGAAGTTCCAACCCCAATGGTTTTGAAATCTTCATATGTTTATACACTAAGTAAGGGCATAAAATGAAATTGTTGAGCGTTAATTAAAATTCAGGTTTTTTGAATGGGAGTTTCAAAATCTAAAAACGTCCTACCCCCACCCCGCCTGATTTTACCATTGTGTTCTAGCAAAGCAATTAGAACACCATTATTTCTTTTACTACTTAATCGTTATCTATGCTGGCAAAACAGATAATATCTTTAAAACGTATTTATCGAAATAAGAAAAACAATATGTGACCCATCATATCGAAAGGTACATTAAAACCGGCATAGTAAATTACGAGATACGGGCCATTGAAGCTGAGCATAGTCAAAAATCACATCCAAAGTCGAATTTCTAATTTCATCAGAAACGTTACCATTGAAGTGTACTCTATCATATGTGATGGCTCACCCCGAAAAGGGGGACTTTGCGACAGAACACTTTTCATGATACTGGTGAAAATAGGTAGCAAAAAATAAAGAAAATAATAAAAATTTCCAGCAGATTTTTTGTTATAAAATTTGATTGCCTTGATCAATTTCAACAAATAAGGTACCATTTTAAAGCTTAGGAAATGTTGTTACAGATGAAATGATAAACTCAAAATTGATATCATCTGCAAAGTCCCCCTTTCGGGGTGAGCCATCACATATTAATCAGGCTCCAACATCCAAAACATAAGATTAATTTGTTAAAAACCAAGATACAAATCCTTTCTCCAGTCAAGTTTTACCAGTACAGAAAATTTAAACTTGATTTTCTCAGAACTATAGTTTTCTGAATCAGCTTAATGCCCTTTACCAATTTGGATGTAACTTTGCAATCGAACATCCAATCACTAAAAGCAAGGTGTCATTTTAAAGCCTAAAATATAATCTTTCAGATGAGACCAAAACATCAATTTTCATTTTGGGACCCTTAAGGTACCTTTCGATATGATGGGTCACATATAGAAGATGTACGTTGTCAAAAAATTTAATTTGTGCCCTGATCTTTTTTCTTGCATTTAAACACATTTTGATAAAAGTTCTAAGAAAGTCTTAGTAAACCTTTGGCCATATGCTTTTGGTAAGATTTAATATGATTGACACTATAAAAGATATCCAATTAAATTGTATCCATCGTAATAGATAGAGGAAATCTTAACATGCTTCTGGGGATTTATCTACTAAAACTTTTTGCTTCTGCGTAATTGTAATAGGGAATTATCTAAAACCTTGCGATATGTATGTTGTATTACTTTTTATTGAAAAACGCTTAAATGTATCCAGTTAAATCCGACCATAAGAATGAGAGACGGATATTAGTGTCCTTCAAGAAATGCCAAAAATAGAAACACCAACTATCCATCAAATTATTCTATTTCTTCTTTTTATTACGTTTTGACTAAAACTAGAGGAGTTTCAGCTGTTAAGTGTTGTTGTTGTTGTTGTTGTTGACATAAATAGTTAGGTATATATCGCTTGTGTTTTATATTTGATATTAACTTTTCAAAAAATATGATACTTATATGGAATTAACAAAAAAATGTACAGAAATATCATTATGAACAGTTATTTTCAAATTATGAAGGCAGTTTAAATCTGTTCTAATTTTAAAAGAACGACCTAGATCTTTCCTGCAACGTTTCTACAATATGTTGTTATATGCATCGATAAATCATATTTTATAGTAATATACCCTAGCACTTAATTTTCCCAGAATTTCCATAATATTGGAAAATACAACTCTTTACTTCTACATCAAAGCATAGAAAATAGAGTAAAAACAGTGTTTCTAGCTTCAAATTATATATAAATATGTAGTTTTATGCTGGTGATGGTCAAATTAGTTGTTTTTAATTGAATTGCTTTTCTTCAAAAATATACACAATTGTCCTGAGAGCTTAGATCGATCTCATAACTTTGAATCCATCTAAGATACAAATTTAGGATTTATATTAAAAGTTAATTCTTTATCAACTTTAGCCATTTATTTGTTTGTAATCTTTTCTTCCTTCTTCTTGAATACAATTGTTCACAAGCTTTATAAGAACATTTATTTAATTATTAGTGTCTAATTCTAAGTGAAATCTCGGGTAATCAATTTCTATATTGTTTATAAATGAAGTTTTCCCGTGCCTGTGGTGAGAGAGTTACGTTTTGAGAACAACTTTGACAGATGTCATGTCATCGACATTCAAACATGTATTTCAGAAAGACGAAAGTTAAACTTGTTGAAGGCGAGCATTGTGCATGATTTAATAAGGTCTTTTGTCTATACATAATGTATTTATCATTGAAAGATATATCAACCTCTATATTTCGATACAAAATGCATGTATCACATCATATTTGACTGACATGTTTATTATTTATCGTACAATGCAAAAGGAAATGGCATTGTATATTGGTATCAATGCAAAGAGGCTATAATACCAGCCAACTAAACTTTGGGCGTGTGAATTTCAAAATCATACAAGAGTGGTATCCACCCCGTCCCATCTCAGGAAGACGGGTTACAGAAAAGGCTAAGGAAGACGAGGGTTTCTAAATATGAAAATCGCATGATTTCACTATCTTTTCTTCTGCTAAAGGAGCACACTATCAAGGTCAGATATTGGAATGAAAGTGCGACAACGATTAAAATCAATATGATATCAAACGGTAGCATGTTGAATTAAATAATTGTTTGCAAATACAAATGGCATTGACAAATACACAATATGCCATCGATCAACGTCGAGACAATTTTCTATGCTACGATCATCCCAGTTTTGGCCATGACTGGATATACACTTTAGAGAGGATTAACTACATTTTCAATCTTACTGATTTATATATGACTACCGTGTTTTAAAGATGCGATACTAGATAAATCAAACTTAGGATTTGATTTCATTGTTGGTTTATAGGTTATCAAACGAGTTATTACGTACAATATATACCATACATAATACAATAATTATGATTTAGCAATAATTGATAAATGACATTTATTTTACATGTGAAGAGTCACCTTATCAAAAACAAAATATGAATCAGCCAACGAGATACGGGATATGAATAAATCATAATTTGTCCTCAACAAATGCAGTTGGTAGAAATATTTTCAGTTATAAAATTTGAATCATTTGATTACGTAAAACGTTTATTTTTTGCACTGCATGTATGTTACATGAACGCGCTTATAAAATATAAAAGCTATCACTAGTATTCAAAAGTATCTCAATTTGGCAAAAGTGCCTCAAATTGAAAATCATCTCATAATGTATATTATATTGCTTATTATTTTTTTGGAGCAAAATCAGATACATTGTGAGATAATTTTCAATTCGAGACAATTTTGCCAATTTGAGATGCTTTTGAATACTAGTGTATTGAAGGTGTCAATAATTTGTCAGAAAACATGCTATTTCGTCAAGTGAGTGCAAGAAAGTCGTAACTGACATTTTTGCCAACATTGAGATTTTGATGGAATCTTAAAATATGGGTTATTTAGGATATTTTATCAAAATTTTGAGTAAAAATGATGTATATTTAACCATGTAATAATCAAAATAAAAAGGCGTAACTGCATGACTGATTTTCTGTATCTGCATAGATACGACTTTCTTGAATCAGTTTTATATCATTCATGTAAGCAAGGAAGTCGTATCTGCGCAGATACGACTTTCTTGTATAAGTACTTAAAAAACCCATGTAAGCAAGAAAGTCGTATCTGCGTAGATATGGACCCAACACCGAAAAAGCATTTTTGCGAAGGATTTTTACGTCACAAGTAAAGTACTACAAATTTGTCTGAAATGCCTGATTTGAATTATCAAAGCGCTTTGAGTTCAATTGTTAAACTTATTAAGAGCTGGTCAAAACGGTCACTATCTGTTATTGGAAAAGTTACTGTTGTTAAATCCTTACTTCTGTCAAAATTATACTACTTTGGTCAAATGCTTCCAGATCCAACTGACGATTTCATTAAAACCCTTAATAAAGAGATATTTACTTTTATCTGGGATGGGAAACCAGATAAAATTAAGCGTGCACAAATGGTCCTAGATTATGAGTTCGGTGGTCTGAAATTACCCCATGTTAAAACCCAACTTAAGGCTCTAAAGATTGGATGGCTTCGGAGAGTCGTAATGGGAAATCAGAAGTGGATTAAACTGTTTTATAAATTGTCGGGGCTTATGTACACGGATATTTTCCAATTAGGTTGGAATAAGTTCAAATACTTTGAAAATCAATTGACAAATAAATTTTGGTACAATGTGTTGCATGCATGGGCTGATTTAATTCATATTAAACAGATGGATCCAGACATAGATTTTAATGAAGTTGCGAGGCATTATCTCTGGTGGAATGACAAAATTATTATTAATAATATGTCTGTACATTATAAACATTGGCATGATTGGCGTGATAAAGGAATAATATTTGTTAACGATTTACTACACGAAAGTGGCCGATTTATTACATTTAAAGAAATAAAGGATCTTTACGGGCTTAACACAAATGTGGTTGAATATATGGGAATTATAAACTGTGTTAAAAGGTCATGGCCCTGCATTGGTAGTAATAAACCGGTTAAAACACCGTTCGAACCAAGTACAAAAGACATTGTATGTAAAATCAAAAAAGGTTGTAAAATTTATTATTGTACTTTGTTAGAAAGTGTAAGAACGTCAAATTTGTCTTTTTGCAAATGGAACAGGTTATTTAACAATATTATATCTTCTGATGAAGGGCATAATATTTGTAGAAGATTTAAATTACCCAAGACACAAAGCTTCAGTGGTTTCAGTATAGGATCATTAATAATATTATCGCTACAAATTCCTTTCTATATAAAAGTAAGATAAGGAATGATGAATTGTGCATTTTTTGTAAATTACAAGTTGAAACTGTATGTCATCTTTTTTGCGAATGTGTTCATGTCAAGCCATTTTGGGAAAGTGTTAAACGTCTACTGACAGACAATAATAGAATATGTACTGAAAATAAAGATCTAACAAATTTTATGATTTTACTGGGTTTTGAAGGAGATGATGTTGCTAATATTATAATTCTCCTTGCTAAATTTCATATTTATAGATCTAGAGTTCAAGACAGAAAACCCAACTTCATTAACTTTTTAAATGAGCTGAAGAAGTACAAAAACACAATAAAATACATCGCTATAAGCAGTATGAAAGTTCAGGCCTACGACAAAACATGGGGTGAGCTGAAGCTGTGATTTCTGTTTTGATATTCAAGATTTGTATGTATACATATATCAGTATTGAACATGCATTCTATACATTCCTGTGTATCACGTATTGTATATGTAAAATAAGGCGTAAATAACATACTAATTTGTAAAAAATATATAATGTATGAATAAATTGTTTTGCTTGGAAAAAAAAAGTAAAGTACTTCAAAAGAACTAAAACAAAGAAAAAAATTGAAAATCGGACAAACCGTTTCAAAATGGCGGCCAAAACAAACTTTTTCCGCCAAAAAAACTCACTTTCCAATTTTGGCTCATATAACTCAATTTCCAATTTTGGCTCATATTTGCAGTATGCAAGTACAAATACATTCCTGAAATAAAATTTCAAAAAAGTTGTTCGGTTATGATTTTATGGGCAAAACAAATTTGAAGAGCGCCCTCGAAAATGCTCATTTATGCTAATTAGCACGGGAAGGGGTGGGTCGATTTAAATGTTTTTACCACCAGGTGAAGGGTATGGTTAAGTTAGACAAATACATGGAAGGGCGATGAAAAATCACGTCGCGTTTTTGCGCTGACGCGCAAAAGACCAAATGTTGGGTCCATATGGACCCCCTTGACCACTTAAGTGTTAAGATAATATTACTTAATTGTGTGAATACATTTTAAAGTCATACAACAATTTTAGAAAACAGGTTTATGCAACACCGTTGTATTCCTAGTATGCTATTTGAGTTCCTTCCAAACCTGTTAAAATAACCCAGTGGATATCCTAAATACATGAAATATTTGTACGCAAGAATGTGTATATACCATGTCTACAGGAATCTTGATAGGTTAAGCGAATACATAATCGACGTTGGTCTTAAATTAAAATATTTGAAAAGGGTACGTAAATATCACCATACAATGTTTATCAA